>QGOG01004909.1:0-10962 GCA_003313185.1 Collybia sp. MG36 | reverse complement strand
TTGACTGTATCTGGCTATTGTCTAGCAGATCAGTCAGTGAATACAACTTGTCAGTTTATTAGTCTGCCCAGTCATCCTGATCATAGTTGCAGAACATTTGCAGGAATTGTTCGACTTCTTGGTTCATATGTTCTGTCTGTCCTGTTGAGATACAAGCTCACACAGTATTTGCCTTAGTATAATTTCCGCTTTATTTATTACATAAGCACAACCAATCTTTACACTTGACAATATTCCATACAATACTACACACAATTAATGACACCTCCCATCTGATTCTCCCACTGCCAACATGTCCATCTGTCTGTGGGTGATAAGCCGTTGATAGATTTTGTTTGATCCCTATCAGTTCGCAAAGATCCTTCATGAAGTGTGATGCAAATTGTGGTCCTGTGTTGCTGATGACCTTTTTGGGAATTCCGTGATGTCTCCAGATTGTGTCCCTGTATATCTCGGCTACGCCCTTGGACGTTAAGGTGGTCTTGGTTGGTTCGACCCTGATCATTTTTGAGTGGCGGTCCACGATCACAAGTATGGCGTCATATCCTTTGGATGCTGGTAGGGGTCCAATAAGATCAATTGAGATTTTGTCCCAGGGTTGTGTTGGGATCTTGTTTGGATATAGTGGTGCATGATGCGCTTCCCTGATGATCTTGTTCTTTTGACATGTTTCACATCCCATGACATAGTTCTTGATGTTGTTCCGCATTCCTGGCCACCATAGAGTTTGTCTGATGAGTTCATCTGTTTTATGTATTCCCAGATGTCCAGCCGATGGAGCGTCGTGGTGTTCTGTGATTAGCTCTTCTTGTAGTTGTTTATCCGGTGGGATGTAGACTTTGTTGCCTACTGTGATTATACCATCAGTTTCCTTGAACCAGTGTGGGCTTTCCTTGAGTCCGAAGATGACTTCCTTGTCCCTCTGCGTGTGGTTTTGAATGCGTTGTTCCAGATCATCGTTTCCAAATTCTGTGATAGATGAGATGTAAATTTCTGGCGCTTCTGTGATTACCTCCCCTTCAGGGAATTCTTCTCCAAAGAATCGTATCCCAAAGTCGGAAATTTCATCATCTTCCTCCATGTCTGGAGGAATACCAAATCCATGGTTCGGAAACATCGCAATTTCCTCATCATCTGCGGTGTCTTCATACCATTCCAGCCGTGAGAGGATGTCCGCTTTTGTATTTGTTTTGCTGGGTACATGCCACATCTCGAAATCGTAATCCTGCAGTTTCAAGTACCATCACATCTGTCGGCTGTTCAGCCGTTGAGCTTTCCTAAAATAGGTCAGGTTCTTGTGATCTGTTAATAGCTCAAACAGTTCCTTTCCATCCACCAGGTACTGTCGCC
The DNA here is from genome assembly GCA_003313185.1 of Collybia sp. MG36. NCBI lineage: Eukaryota > Fungi > Basidiomycota > Agaricomycetes > Agaricales > Clitocybaceae > Collybia > Collybia sp. MG36. The sequence continues at coordinate 9,612 of QGOG01004909.1, read as the reverse complement.
AAATCCGGACCGCTTCCATGATTGCTAGTAGTTCTTTATCGTAGATCTCGTATCGGCGTTGTGTTGTGTCCATAACCTTTGACATGAATGCGATGGGGTGCCATTTGCCATCTTGTTCTTGTGATAGGACTCCACCAATAGCAAATCCGGATGCATCAGTTTCCACTCGGAACTTCCCTTTGTCCTTGGGTAATGTGAGTACTGGTTCCGAGCAAATGGCTTCTTTTAGTCGTTCAAACGCCACTTCTTGATCTGGTGTCCAATCCCATGTCGCAGACCCTGTTAACCTTGTGAGGGGTTCCGCGATCTTCCCATATTCCCTAATGAACCGTCGATAGAAATTAGCAAAGCCCAGGAACTTTTGTACCCCTTTCTTGTTTTCGGGTCGTTTCCAGATACGAATGACGTCAATTTTGTCCTGTTCCATCTGGATCTGTCCATTTCTGACGATGACTCCTAAAAATGGAACTTCCTGAACTTCGATCAGGCATTTGCTTGGCTTGAATGATATTCCATTATTGCGTGCGACCTTCATGACCTCGATCACCCGTTCCCTGTGCTGTTCCTGAGTCTCGGCGTGAATGATGATGTCATCCATGTAAATGATCATCTTCTGTTGTCGAATGAGATCTTGGAAGATGTCCGTCATCCACCGACAGAATGAGCTTGGTGAGTTACATAGTCCGAAGAACATGACCTTGGGTTCAAAGAGTCCTCGTGGCGTATGGAAGGCTGCTTTCCATTCGTTTTCTAGTGCAATGCGCAGGTTGTTGTATCCCCAGATGATGTCTAGTTTCGTGAACCATTTGGCATGCTGTAGTTGGTTGATGATGTTGTTGATCAGAGGTAGTGGAAACTTATCCTTGACTGTCCATTTGTTGAGTTCCCTGTAGTCTTGTACCAATTGTTTGGATCCGTCCTTCTTGTTGATGAAGAAACAATGGCATCAGGGCGTGTTGAACACATCAATTTCTGTTGTCCTGAGTTCTTCTATGTCCATGGCTCGTCCTTGTCCACCGAATGTGGTTCCTGTCCCATTGCGATGATTGCGCGATGCTTTGGGTGAGTACTTGCTGTGCCTGGCAATCTGTAGATCTTCTGTTGGAAGTGGTGATGACAGTACATTGATACTGGCAACTAGAATCACTTCATATGCGCTTCCCATGACCCTGCAGTACATATATGGACCGCTCTTGGACACTATTAGATAGTCACAATAGAGGTCCACACTCATTTCATTGATATCTCACTGAATACTTGTGCTACTGCCATAATTGTTGATTTACCAAGTAGATATTTTCAGTCATGATATAGTGGACACCTGATTTCACGCCTCGGGTGATACAGGCACAACATGTACAAAGGAACTAGAAATCCACTATGTCCCAGAGTGGTGTATTGCACTGCTCTATTGACAAAAGAGACAATCTATATACTTGATTCTATTATCATACCAAGTGCTTAGAGCGTCGCATTGAGGGATCTTGACTGTATCTGGCTATTGTCTAGCAGATCAGTCAGTGAATACAACTTGTCAGTTTATTATCTTCTTTGGCTTGGCTGATTCCTAAAATAGCCTCCTTCCAACCTTGATACATGGTTGGTCCGCTACCAAAGTTCTGTAACGCAATGTATCGGATGAGCTTCTCCTTGGCGTTCTTCTTTAGGAGGTGGATAGCATGGTCGTCGGAGACATAGCCCTGGACCTTGCGCATATCGAACTTGGCAATCCATTCCTGGACTGGCATGTTTCGTTGCTCCATGAGCTCTAGTTCTCTGGTGGCGTCTACTACTGCGCCTGCATAATTAAATTGGGTGGTGATCTCTGTTTTAAAGTTCGCCCAAGTTCCAAATCCTCTGGTGGTTCCGTTATCATTCTCTTCTTCAGCTAGGGTGATTTTTACTTCTCCCCATGGGTATGCTTTTCCTGTCAAGTGTGAGAGGACGGCGATGATCTTGTCCTTGTCTGTCTGGACCTTCTGACTATTCCTAGCAAAGAGAAGTACCTTGTTCCACCATTTGCAAAACTCGCGGCAATCTCCATTATACATTCCCAGGTCGGCGACTCTGGAGGACTTGGGGATGGGTGCTGCACCTGTGTCTGCCATGCTGAGATCTGGATCATCTTTGGGGTCCGGCTGTTGTGGGTGTTCTGGCTTGTCGTCGTCGAACTGGACTGGTGGTGTTGGGTTCCTATGCTCCTGGAATGAGCTTGAACGCTGGACCTGCTCTGGTGGGTTGGTTCGCTGCGAACCGAAGCTGTCTGTGGGTGGTTTGTCGAACGATGGGAAGTCTGAGACGACTGTGCGTGGGGTTCGTGTGGACCAGTATGCGGTGTCTGCGTCCTGTGCTGAGACGACTTTTTGCTCTTCCATGATGGTGGCGACCTTGGGTTGCTTTGTGGGCTGGTGACTGTGATGGCTGGTGGGCTTGCTGCTGCTACTGCTGCTGGATTTATGAGATTGCCCTTGTGAATGTGACGTCTTTCCTGTAGGTTCTTCTCGAAGCTTATGCAAAGCCTCTCTCGACGGATGTGATCTGGTTCGGTCTGATATTGTTCCTGATATCTAGCACATGTGTTGTGCTGTCTTTCGAGTTCTTCTTGTAGAAGTCGATCTTGTTCTCTGTCCTGTTGTACCCGTGCAAGGGTCCAGTGTTGGCGATTCAACTGAATCCAATCTTGTTTTGCTGATGACTTCGACGTTCTGTGATACTCATTCCTGGCGACTGTTCCTTCGTCACTGATGTCCTGTAATAGTTGTTCTGATACTGTGTCTGGCTGTGTGTCCCTGTATGGAGTGATGTATTCCCAATTGTCCGGCATGGTGTCGGTTCGGTTGCTGTCCCTGTCCCTAGGGATCGGTCTGTGTTTATCTGTCAGGGTTGCCTGGTGACCCTACGACATTTAATATAATGTTACGTCCTGCTAACACAAGACATCAAAGCAATCACTGAGCTCTGAGGTCACTTAGCAAGGTCTGAGTGCTCCAGGGTCAGGAGGCTTGTAGAGGCGGTGAAGACAAGATATTAAATGTAGCCAATACATGAGTATGTAGCTACGTTTATATAGATGAATGCAACTCTGAGGCTGCGCAATACTGATGGTGTCCGTGTGTATCATAAGACATATGGAGTGAGGTGAAACTGTATCAACAAGGAGAGATGATCATGCGCGATGGAAGATGGAAGGCGACACATGATGAACAGGAAGGGATGATGATACATCCTAAACGATGGGGATGTAACAGATATCTAAAGATACAGATATCATCAGTGGTGAAGGTGAAGCAGATGATATCAGAAGGGGAAGCGATCATAACACTTGAGAAGGACACAGCCACATGGGCAGCCCCAAAGATAGATGCCGGTCTAACAGCTGGCTTTGGAAAGTGGGAAGATTTCACCAAAGAAATCAAGAAACATTTCAATTACACAGGAGAAGCGGTCCAAGCAACCACCAACATATGAGAGTTACGACAAGGATCTAAACCGATTGAGGAATGGATTGCCCAATTTGATACACTCAAAATACTCGGAGGAGTATCAGATGATTACGCCATCGACCTTCTCATTCATCACACCAAGAAGTTGATCGTGATGGACACAATGAAACAAAACCGTGGAGGAGTACCAACCAGTTATCATGACTGGAGGGAAACACTTTTAGCCTTTGGACAGGCTGAAGAAAACTTGAATGCCATACTCTCAGGACCCTATCAATCGAGTTCAGGGTCCAACAATAAACGCGACGGTACAGGCACCACATTTGGTGGCTGAGGACAACCCATGGAGATCAGAGCAGTGGACTCCACCAACATTGATGTGATGCAGCATGCCCCACAATGGTCAAGCAATGGAAAACCCAAGTGTTTCAATTGCAACAAGCATGGACACTTCACCAAGGAATGCTGCGGAAAGAAGAATACCTCTGCATCCGCATCACAGGGTTCATCATCCAGCAGTTCGACTAGCCAATCAATCACCTGTTACCAATGCGGTAAACAGGGACACATGGCCCGCAACTGCCGTAGCTCCAGCACAATGTTTAAAGGGAAATTCAGGGCTGTTGAAGAAGATAGTGATGATGGAGATGACAAAAAGACAGTGAAAGATGAGGACAGCAAGAGTCAGGGTTTTCAAGAAGGGTCAGATTAAGCATGCAATCTCGACCCAAGGGTTCGTCCAACAGTTGTAACACCACCTATGCTAACTACATCTAGGGGTACTAAAAACGCAAAAAGATAAAACAATGATAACAGTCAAAGCAATCACCACGGACAAACGGAAGGCCAAACTGGAAGTGCTCTTGGATAGCAGATGTACAGATCTGGCTATCAATTGCCGACTGGTTGAAGAAGAAAAACTACCCACGGTCAAACTGGACACACCAATTCGAGCCACCAACGCAGATGGGATGCTAAATGCAAACCACCTCATCACAGAGAAGGTTGAACTACAATTGGAAATTGGTAACCACAAGGAACATGCCATGGCCCTAGTTGCAGATCTCGGCAAAAAGGACTTATTTATAGGACACCAATGGTTGCACAAGCACAATCCCTTCATCAACTGGAAGAACGGAATGATCAAATTCCTGCACTGCCCACCAGAATGTTCCAAGGTCAGCACCACATGGTCAAAGGCTAAAATTAGGTCAACAGACACCAAAGCGGAATTCAAGCTACTGGACTACCTCCTGACCTGGAAAGATTGCTTTGAGAAAGGCACCTTTGACACGCTACCACCACACAGGAAGCACAATCATGAGATCAACCTGAAGACTGATGCACCAGACAGCTTACCAGCCAAAGTATATCCAATGATGGCCAAAGAAATGAAAGAAATGGACAATTTCTTGGAAGAGAATCTAGCAACGGAACGAATCACACCATCAAAGAATCCATATGTGTCGCCATGTTTCTTCATCAACAAGAAAGATGGATCCAAACAATTGGCACAAGATTATCAGGAACTGAACAAATGGATGGTTAAGGATAAATTCCCACTCCCTTAAATCAACGACATCATTGACCAGTTAAAGGATGCGAGCCACTTCACCAAACTGGACATCATGTGGGGATACAACAATCTACGAATGGCAGACGGACATGAATGGAAAGGTGCATTCCTCACACCATGAGGACTGTTTAAACCACAGGTTATGTTCTTCGGACTTTGCGGATCACCGAGCTCTTTCTGCCGTTGGATGGCAGATATATTCAAAGACCTCATTCAGCAGCGGAAGATGATCATCTACATGTAGTGATCCGCACGGGTAATGGAACCCGTGCAGGTTTTGGTCATGGGTGGTCACAGGTGCGGGTACAGATCACAATTTTGTGACCCGCAGCATTACCCGCACCTGCCTGCGGGTTTTGCGGGTTTTTCACGGGTTGTGATTTTGTAAATATTTGTCAAAAAATTACCATATTTGGAAAATAAGGGAACTGTGGGAAATTTGACATGGCCGTCCTCATATTCCCACACATGTCAGGGTCTGTGAAAATGTGCAAATATGTGTGATTTACATGATTTCATGGTAAAATAAAAACCCATGGGTAAACCCGCATCCAGACCCTTACCCGCATGGCAGGTACGGGTTTCCCACGGGTGCGGGTACAGGTCACTCAAAAATACCCGTGGTAAACCCGTGTGGATCACTATCTACATGGACAACATCATCATAGCACAGATCAGATTCATCAGCATACAGTTGAAGTCATGGTGGTTGCACAAGAACATGGCATTGCATTCAAACCCAGCAAATGCATCTTTGATGTACCAGAAGTCCCCTTCCTGGGAGCCATCGTGGGAAACGGAAAAATACACATGGAGCAGGACAAAATTGAAGCCATCCAATCATGGAAACGACTAGAGAACAAGAAAGGCGTCCAGAAATTCCTGGGATTCGCAAATTTTTACTGACAATTTATCAAAGGATATGGCAAAATTGTGGAGCCCCTCACACACTTAACAGGGTCCAGCACCTGGTTATGGCAACCAGATCAGGAAGTGGCATTTGAACATCTAAAAGTGGCAATCTGTTCAGAACTGGTGTTGGCATTGCCACAGGACCACGGACGTTTCAGGGTCGAAACCAATGCATCAGGATATGCAATTGGCAGGGTATTATCACAGGAACAGAATGGTAAATGGCACCCCATTGCGTTCATGTCTAAAGTCATTACTTCTTCAGGGTAGCCTGGTGACCCTGCAACATTTAATTGAAATGTAGCAAATCCAAGTGTATAGATGTGAGGTAGTTCAATGACTACGCAGTAATGACTATGTCCATGAGTATAGTATAACATATGGGGAAGCACTGACTGAGCAGCTGAGTAACACAAAAGGGAAATATACAAAGGAGGAAGAAGGATGACTGAGTGTGCGGGGGAATGTAGTAAGTATAGAAGGTGACCATGCAGTGCAATGGAAGAGAAGTGGAACATGATGGAACATCAAAGAAGTGTCCATGAATAGAAGATGACATCAGTGGTGATGTCATGAAGGATCAGATGATGATGGAATATTAAATGATGATCATAACAAAGACCTATCCAAAATCAATGACATCCATGACAGATAGTGTTTGAAGGTCAGGTCACAGTGACCAGAAAATGACTGTAACCTGACCTGACCTGACTGGAAATGACCTGACCAGTGGTCACGGTCTTCCCATCTTGATGGCCAAAAAACCAGTCACAAAAGACTAAAAATGACTGGTTGTGACCGGTCACAGCACAGCCACATACACAGCCACCAAACCCCCTCAAACACCCCCAAAACCCCAAGAAAATGGCTATGAGAGTCAACTTATTGGTGGAATTGCTAATATATTTGACTTGTGCACATGGAATCTCTGGCATATCAGCCACATATGTGTGACTAGTGACCATGGAAGATAAGATCTTGTGTCTATGGACCCTATTTAACTACCATATTGTATATGGAAAAAAACCAGTCATAACCAGTCATAACCAGTCTATGACCAGTTATGGTTACAAGACCAGTTATGACTGGGTGTGACCAGTTTCTGTGGTCCAGTCACAGTCACGGTTATTTCCAAATTGGGTCAAAAAACCGGACCTAACCTGACCTTTAAACACTAATGAAACACAATTTATGCCACTCCCCTGTCCCACGCAGGGCAATCCCAATATAGTACCACCCCTGAAGCAGAGGATTTACTGCATCCCCAGATAGTATTCAACCAACCTATCCGCCCATTGGTTTGTTATTGCACCTTCTGCCATGGAACTGGGCACTCCTTCAATAATTGCTCTGACTTCCATTGTGATCACTGCAATTGGCAACGCCCTCATCACACCTGTTCTTTTGGCCATTATTACAAGTCTACAACTACAATGATAATTATGTTTTTGATGACACAGCTGTCTCAAACATGATTGACAGACCCTATGGAAGCTTTGCTGGAAATTGAAGTCAGGGACTTCAATGATAAACAGGGGGTAATGTTACAGTGCTTCCCACCCCTATCTTTTTCTTCCATTGTCCTTTGAACACATTGTCCTTTGAACACATTGTCCTTTGACCATCCATTGTTCTACTGCATGTCCAACACATGTTGCTATCTTTAGATACCTGACTCATCTATGACATCATAGCTGACTGAGCTTTAACAGCTTTCTTACTTTACATTGTCTTTCTTTCCCATTGTACTAGGTTCCCATGCCTCATGGCCCTGAGTATATAAACCCTAGATTCCTTATCTTGACCTAGGCAATACAATACCTTTACTCTTTGCATCTTGATCACTGAACTTTGAAACCCAAGTCAAAGCCTGACTTGGAGTGACTATAGTCTCTTTGGTGTTGACCAGAGACTCTGACCTGAACCATTCAACAAACTTCAATGCTTGATCCTTGTAAAGGCAATCCGCGTTGACACCTACCTGCACCTGTGTGTTTGGTGGGTGCAGGTACAGGTGTGGGTGCACTCAAAAATACCTGTGGTAGACCCATGCAGATAAGGTTCGACACAGGTAGACCTGTGGGTAAATTTCTGCGAACCACACCTGTACCTGCGAAAAACGCACCCGCAGGTACAGGTATTAGCCACAGGTATGTATGAAAACCCACAGTGTGTGCACACTGTGGGTGTTGCAGGCACAGACGCACAATACTGCAGGTTATCCTGCAATATTATGGTTGCTGAACCCCCCCATTTAGCCACCCAATGTTGATGCACACATCAAATGACGTGGCGATTGCCGTTGGGAAGGTGGAGGGGGGTGGCTGTGTGCACATATATTAGTAAGGACCTACATTTCACTCCCTTGCTCACACAGGAGGTGGCGTGATCGCTGGTGGGAGGGTGGCTGGGGGCAGCCACATGTGCACACATTAGTAGGCACCTACAAGGTCTTTACTGTGCCCCACCTAATGTACATGGATCCATGGACCTCCATAGACTTTATATGGACTTTACATGGACTTTACATGGACTTTCCCAAAATTTGGGTGTGGATTCCATAAAAAGTCTACATAAAGTCCAAGTAAAATCTATATAGACTCCCATGTGGACTTTAGTAAGATTAATCCATATCATTGCAAAGTCCACATGGACTTTTGTATGAATATAGTATTTTTCAGAATCATATAGTCATCCAGGGTTGACTACCACCCTGAGTAAATGTTAATAATGCAAATAAAGTATAAAATGATAATTAAGGTGGGATTTAGTGATCTGAAAAGAGTTTTCCTTTGTTTATTTGTATTTATCTGTATTGTTGTTTGTTGATATTGGGATCACATCTACACCTGATTCAGCCATGTTTGAGTGGCAGTTGGACCCTTCAGGGTCAGATTCATAGAAGTCCATGGACTTCATGTAGACTTTGTATAGACTTGATACAATGTGGGTTTTATGTGGACTTTTCTTGTAAAGTCCACATTGTGGAAGCCTATAGACTTCCATAGACTTCCATAGACTTTCTTGGACTTCCATGGACTTGATGTGGACTTTCCAAGTTTATGTAGACTTGACATGGACTTTGTGAATTTTAGATGGAGTCCATGGACTTCATGTGGATTAGGTGGGGCACTGAAAAGTACTGGGCACCTACCTCACACTCCCTTGCTTGTGCGGGAGGCAGCGCAATTGCCAGTGGGAGGGTGGCCAGGGTGGCCGTGTGCGCACACATTAGTAGGCACCTACCTCGCACTCCCTCATGAGTGAGGGAGGTGGCACGATCACCGTTGGGGCGGTGGCCGGGGGTGGCCGCATGCACATACATTAGCAGGTATTGATGTTGCACTCCCTCTGTTTGCGGGAGAGGAGGGGTGGCAAACGCATGACATGGATGAAAATGATGAATGCACCCCCAGCTCTCCCATTTGCAGGAGAGGGGGGTGGCTAACATTGTGGTGTGAGTCGAAAATAGTGTTTAAAGGTCCGGTCTGGTCCGGTCTTTTGCCTTATTTGGAGGCAACCGGTAACCGAACCGGTCCGGATGATCCCACAAATGAGGGCAACCATGGACCGGACCACCCAGGACCAATCCTGTGCAGTCTTTTCCAGTCTCAGGACTGGTTTGGACCAGTTTTCACCAGGACCGGTCCCCGGAGCAGACCGCAACCATTCCCCCCTGAA
>QGOG01004886.1:0-16564 GCA_003313185.1 Collybia sp. MG36 | reverse complement strand
GTCTATACTTTCTCTTCACGCCGACACACGCTGGCGCAATTCAAAACACTCGTTCGTATTTCAGCCACAATAAACAGTCACACGCAATGTCGATACGGTGTCCAGCAATGGAAGCCGCTTTATTGGTATTATCCTTGAGCATGACAAGATCCCGGCCACTTTGAATATGGCACGGTGTTGGGTGTGTCAAGAATCGGGGCTGGCGTGCATGACGGGGGGCAGGGAAGGTAGTGGTGAAGTACACGAAGACCGGCGAGGTGTTAGATATCGATGTTATCGAAGGGACCGCTCCATGCTCGAGTCATTATACCACACAAGTATTGCCGTTGAACAATCCAACAAGTATTAAGATATCTCTCCCACTAATTTCCCGCTCGCGTAGCACATTTGATTCAAGATCAATTGTATATATCGTAGCCTATTTAGAATCCAAATCACCATCCCTTCTGCACTGATCACCATATCCAAACACTCGTTCATGCCCCTGCTGCGCCGAATTGTACTATGTAAGGGAAGATCATACTTAGTGATGTGCAAGCACATCCGTTGTGTTGGCAGCAACAGCGTCGGGTGCTAACAACATAGCGTCAGCCCCAACATGTTGGACATTGAAACATAGAACGTACGAATATTCAGGACTGAGTGCGTACCTGCGGCCACCAGCGCGGCCTTCATGGCTGCGGGGGCAATATCACCAAATTGGCTAATGCGATACGCAACCAATCCCGCAACATGTGGGGTAGCCTGGAAAGTCGCTGGTGAGTAGTGGAGGGTAAAGTTGAAAACCACTTACCATTGATGTACCTCCAATATTCGCGTACGCCTGGGAGGTTCGACATCTTAGATACAGAATTACTAGCATAGAAAGTGAACACACATTGTTGGCACCAATCCAAGCACTCCTGATGTTGACGCCCGGTGCGAAGAGATCGACGCAGTCTCCAAAGTAGCAGTCCTCGACCATGTTATCATTGATGCGTGTATAGCCGACAGTGATGGCCGTGGGTGCGTTACCCGGAGACGAAATGTTGGCATTTCGGCGGACCCCATCTCCGGGGGCGTGGACCCGTCCATCTCCAGCGGCAGCCTTTATATTACCCCCACGAAATGTGTCAGATATTGAAAAGAGGTCTGCGATAAACATACAACTACGTGAACCCTCGCATTTGTAAGCTGGTCAGATAGTCAGAAATGTGGCACTTGGTGATTCCTGGTACCTACGGCTGTGATGGCCGCAACTATCTCTGGAAGGTCTACTCCGGCCATCCATGACAGGGATACCACGGCGGGACGCCTCTGCTTTCCGGCTGCAACAATCCTGTCACGGACCCAGTCCAAGCCCGCAATCCTGCACAAGGGATCAACAACAACATCATTGAACGACGACAAAGTACATACATGTCAGTGGGGTAGCCGTTCCTATGAAGTAATGAGCCATGATTAGATGTGATCTTCTGGGACAAACCTATTATGGAAGACTCGTTTAGGAGGAAGTCAAGGAGAATCCACGATCTGTAGGATGGAATCCATCGAAGGGAACATGGAGCGCTGCATGCAATCCACATGAGTGGTTGAGCCCTCACAAATGCAACAGGGTGCCTTCTGGAACTGACGGAGTTCGCCGAGGTGCCTAGCATAGACGCACTGATTCTAGGGTGCTTGGATTTGAGGAATGTTTCGGGGCGTTATCACCTTTATCAAATATGCATTAGCCATCAAGATCTGGGTGTGATGGAAGTGGGCGGTCACATACTGAATACTGATCATCGATATAGATAGGTGACAGAATCTCAGGGACCTATGTATTGATGTGATTGAAGTGCCATGGTTAGTTTGTGTGTGATCGAAATGAAAGGGCTGGTCTAGTTGGGATTCCGGAGGTACAAGAACGCCTGATATCATATGAATTGAAGTGAGCAAAAACTTGGGCGGCAATTGGACGGTCACACGCAAACCGCTCGGCGTGCTCGGACCTGGTCAGAGGGCCATTTCCCGCACAGAATGCCGAAATACTATGGCGCCCTCGATTAAAATTTACATCCACGCCCCAGCCGCGAAAGCTTGATTCTGTCAAGGTCAATTCTTGAAGTGTTTCTGAAATGATCAATGATCGATATCAATGATCAGTGTCAACGACACTATTCCACAGAATGCACCAACCCCCCATTGATGTTCACGGGGAAAATTCATCACAAACACGGGTTGGAGATTGCGTGAATGGTTCTGACTTGGAGGTAAGCTCATGACGATTTCACGGACATTATTACCTCATGTATACATTGCGTGATTGAGATGTGGAGCGCCATACCTATGGATGTACGAAAACAGGGTTCGGGGTGCGTAATGTGAAGGGCACCAGAAATACACAAACGCCTTGTGCATTGTAGGATCTTGGAAGTTGACAGGATCTTTGTCTTCGCTTTGGATGTCTGAAGGCTGGAAGTAAACATATACAACTTGGACTGTTCCCCGCGTCCTGCCGTTGAATTTCTCGACTGGGAGGGATTTCATTTCAAGTCTAGGTATTTCGCAATAGAAAACGCACGAACAACTGCAATCTTGAACCATGTACAATTGGTAGGAGAATGGGTAACATACGTCGGAAAATAGTTTGAAGAAGTCCGGATTCTGAGAGTATGCTATTACTTGAGGTTCTGGAGGTGCAGACGCGCCCGGGGCGGAATTACGAGCCGACGATAGCAGGATGAGTGGCATGTGGAGAGGAGGCGTGAATGCAAAGGATGTCGTGAACGTTATGGCTGATCTGAATGCGTTCTGGAAGCATCGGAAACAGGAGAATCGCAACAAAGCTGGCCAGCTGCAGATACGTGGCCCGCTCGAAGCTTCCACTTTGCCCACTTTTCCCACTGTGCCGAATTCAGGAGATGTGTATCAATGTCAGCTCCTAATCGATACTTCCGGAATCTGTGTCCTTGGTACTATCTCCAGGACACGCTAACCAACTCACTGGTATCGTTCCCTCACACTGATATTCATAACACTTACCGTCATTTTGACAACAACAGATTATAATGGTAGGGGATTGAGATTATTCGTGATAGGTGTGCCTATAATTAGATCAACGCGTGGTGTCTCCAATTGAGATTAGCTGGTTAGTTCAGGAAGCGGGGGGCGAACTAGAAGAAAGGAACATACTGAGGACTTCTGGCGGGATGCATGGTAAAATCCTCTGCGATGGATTTAACATCTGGGGATGCGGCGAGGGCGCTGAGGGTGGCGTCATTAAATTCGCCTACGAGAGTGAGGATATTCATAGTTGGTTCATCGGCATTGTACCTGCGAAAGATTTTATTACCGTAAAATTGTGTGTCGTTTGGAGATTGTGCTCAGCAATGGAAGCCGCTTTGTCAAAGTCGGCTGAGCGATATGTGAGTGTCTTGACCAGTTCAGGCAGGTGAAGCATTTCAAAAATTAGTTTTGTCATTGAAGAGGAACTACTGATAGGAACTAGACATGTGGGATGTGACAGTGAAAGTTTGGAGGACATTCTTCGGTGCAAGTTTGAACATGTTTGCCCACAGCCTCCAACATAGAACGGGAAGCCGAATCTCAGTTCTTCGAACCCTTTTACTTCACGTATCCATATGTATAGCGCTCCACACCAAAATCACATACGCCAAGCGATAATGCCCGCGAAAGCGTCATGAGCCTAACATACGGTCAGGCGATCTCAAACCATTCGCGCGGTCTTCGATCCGTGGAGTCGGTCACTGTCAGTGACGGATGCACCCTGTGAACATTGATGGAAGGTTGGCACAGTCTTTGGAATGGTGCCATTAACATACTGATCATCGATATCGGTTGATGATAATGCAGGGTTTCAGACACACTTCAGAGAACCAAGCTCAAAGTTATTGCCAGCGGCTGGGGCGTGGGCGTAAATTTTGGCCAGGGGCGCTGTAGTGCTTCGACGTTCTGTGATTGTGATATCCATTTGAGAAGGTCTGAGCACGTCGAGCGTGCGAGCACCAATTGCCGCCCAAGCTTTTGTTCACGCGATATCAGGCGTTTTTGAATCTCCGGGATCTCAGCTAGACCAGCCCTCTCATTTTGATCACGCACAAACTAACTGGAATAGCCTCGTGTCGCTTCAATCCTCGCGATTCTGTTACGCGTGCACATCGATGATCGGTATTCAGTGCGTGGTCGTCCGCTTCCATCACACCCAGATCTCGATGGCTCGTGCACATTGGATAGGTATGATAATGCCTCGAAACATTCCTCAAACTCAAGCGCGCAGGAGCAGACTGGACAGCAGGGTAGGGGCACATACGTATCACAGCATCGCCGCGAATGTATTCAACATCCGAGGATGCGAAGAACCTGAGCGTGACATCACCGAATGGGCCTGGTGAGAATTTTCAACCAGCCCGCGGTATGGCGCACTCAAAGGAGGTCGTACCTGCGAAACTGTTCATTGCACCATAGTCTGACGTAGTTTTGATATGGTATTCGGCAAGGAAATCCGCTTTGCTGACATTGGACGAGGCTCAAAATGTAAAAGGGGTAAGTATGTGGGCGATGCGACGCGTCGCGCGATGAGCGACGTTGTGACATTCCAACGCTGCGGTCATTCGCGTCGGGGCTATCCAGGATTCGGAGTGCCGTGCCAAGCATGATGAGATTCACACATACAGTCCAAGTTGTACATGTTCGCCTACGCCCTCCAGAAGTCGCCTTCCTGTTGTGAGCTGATGATTCACGGCCAACGCGGCACCATGCAACAGTGGCGTGTAGAAATTTTTCCTATGGCGAGGTGTCATCCTCGCTGGGTTTGTCAAAGAGGGTTAAGCTACCTTACTGGGCTTTCACTCACGATCAGCTGTCGTGCAATCATGTTTGCTTCTGGCCAGACCTCTTGGTGTTGCGGATGGCATCATTACAATTGCGGTCTCCAGTGATACACCCTCCAAATACGCCCTATATCCTACATTCCCCATTCGCGCGGACGCTGTGTGGTTGGATATGGGGAAGAGCAGGGGAGGTGGGCAATAACTGAGGGTCGAGAACGGGGCTGAACGTGAGGTTGGCGTTGATGCAATGAACTGCAGAGGAGGAAAAAATTGTACGCGTTTACCTACGTTGGTGATGAGCAGCACTTTGAATACAAGGGGGGCTGGTGGGCTTCGGTCTTTGTCGCCATGGGCGGCCTCTGTCACGATTTTGACATTCCGACTTCACTTGGACTACTGCAATCATGTCGCTGTCAAATACCACACGCCAACATTTGAATGGAGAGCACACCAGACTCTCCTTCGTGGCACCTAGTATGAGCGCGTCAAGTTGAGGTTGCAGGCAGGGCATTCGGGTAGAGGGATGGGAACGGGGTGCCAGCACACGAGGAGAAGGTCGGGAGAGGGGCAGGTGCACAGGAACTGATGGCTGGGCTGGCCCGACTGGTGTTGCTGTACATCCGGTCGGCTCGGGGGGTCTGGATGCGGGTGGTGGAGGAGTGTGGGGGCCCGCTGAGAACGGTACACCAAAGTCAGAACCTGTGCGTGACGGTCAGCCCCGGGCCCATACTTCCTGTAAACCGACTGCCCTCACATCGATCTTTATATTGACATAATTCAAAACACTCATTCTCATTTCAGCTACAACAGATTATAACAATGGGGGGGTTGAGAATATTCGTGATGGACGAGGGAATCCGCGAGTGCCAACAATGATATCAACCCGTATCATTTCTAGAATTCTTCGATCAATTCTAAAACAAGGGAAGAGGAGAAAAAGGACACACTGGACAGTGGGATGGGGACGCATACGCATCACAGGATCCTCGCTAATGGATTGAACATCCAGGGATCCGCGGAAGAAGCTGAGAGTAGCATCGTCGAATCTGCCTGATGAGAATTTTCGCATTTAGCTGGTGGTATGACCCACGCGGGCGAGGTCGTACCTGCAAAAGCGTTTATTACATTATAGTTGTATGTAGGTTCAATGTGGTGTTCAGCAATGAAAGCCTCTTTGTCGATATTGTCCTTGAGCGTGACCACATGTCGACCGCTCGTCTTGCCTTCGAACGTTCGAATCTCTGGCATGATGTTGGTGTCAAGAATCGCCCTAGGCGGAGGCAGGGTCGTGACTCACCAGATGGAGGCTGTGGGCAAACATGTACAACTTTGATTCTCTTCGTCTTCCTTCCACGCCTCTGGATCTGGCGCCACACTTGCAATGGTATATATAGGATATGAAGACACCAAAAATTCTGGCCGGGAGCAAGCATGACTATGCACATGGCCACTGATCGTAAGTAACACCGAAAGCCCAATAACACTCAACCCTCCTTGACGAACCCAGCGAGCATGAAGCCCACCGCCGCAGAGCCCCTCGATATCGAGATCAGATCTTCACCTCGCCACAGGAAAAGTTCTGCATGGCATGGTGCATACTCCCACATTGGCCGCGAATCATCAACTCAAAACAGGTAGGCGACTCCCGATGTCGTTGAGTCAATGATGTCTCGGATTTTTCGAGTGAATAACCCCGAGTGAGTTATCTTCCAACCTGAATTATGCCTACTCCTATGTACTTACAGTCCTGGAATTTCGAGTACCCCACCGACACCGACCCCTGACACGCCCAACGCCACAACTGCTGTTCAGGAGTTTATTTTCCTCAATCGCCTCGCAGGAGAACCAGTTGATGGCGCGCACGGTAGGATGTGTAGGAGAGGGAGAGCCGCCTCCAGTGATCTCAAAGCCATCACCGTGGACGGGTTATACAGCTGGACCATCTTCACAACATGTGTCGCAGCCAGCCCCCGGTCTGACAGTCACGCTGACATAGTTCAGAACACTCGTTCTTATTCCGGCCACAATAGGTTACATACATTATAGTCGACATCATTTTGATATGGTGTTCAGCAATGAAAGCACACTTTTTCGACATCACCCTTGAGCATGACAAGATGTCGATCGCTTTGAATATCTGGAGGGTGGTGATTAGACCGGTGACCGTTCCCTCTTGCGGGAGGGCAAACCCTCGACAGTTTTCGTTTTCTCTCCTTCATAGGAGGACTGGTAACGAGTTTAGGTGGTGATGAAGTATATGTAGGCGTCGATGTTATCAAAGGGACCGCACAACACTCCATGCTCGAGTCATGATACCACACATGAGTCGCTGTTGAACAATGCAATAAGCATCAAGATATCTCACTGATTCCCCGCTCGCGAGGCACATTCAACTCAACCTCAATTGTGTGTATCACATTCCTATGTAGAATTCAAATCCCCATCCCATTTGCACTGATCATCGTATCCAAACACTCGTTCATGCCCCTGCTGCGCCGAATTGTACCAAGGGGAGACCATACTTAGCGACGCGCGAGCAGTAGCAGCACTGGGTGCTAATAACACAATATTAGCCCCAACATGTTGGACATTGAAATATAGGACATACGGATATTGAGGATTGAATGCGTACCCGCGGCCACCAGGGCGGCTTTCATGGCCGCGGGGGCGTGACCAATCCCGCGACACGTAAAGTTGGAAGTCACTTACCACTGATGTGCCCGACGGGAGACTTCTGATTGCATGGAGACCCAAGGAAGGTATAATTGTCGTTTGGTGGCGGTCGGATACCGAAACCCAAAATGCAGAATGGCCAGGAAAATACCGTGGTATAGACTGTACTGAAAATATGCACCCTTTTGCTGTGGGTGCGGATAAACGTAGGTGCGCGCCTGGAGACCGCCGATCAGGCCTCGATCAGCAGCCTGGAAGTCAGACCTTGGCCGGATCTAGGCCGTTAGCCATGGGATTTGCTTGCGCCCAGCATGGGCGTCTGAACACATCCTGCACCAACATCGACCCCAGGTTTCCGGCGTCCGCGGCGGTAGTATACCAGCCTTCAAAATCTCAGGCCTCGTGGCTGAAAAAAACAGGATCTTGTGAACTCGGGAATCAATCGTGGTCTTGCATTGTACCAATAAATCAATGAGTCTTCCAAACTTGAATTATCACTGATATAGGCGTAAACCCGACATCAACTGGGCGTTTTGCCTATACAGGAGATCGCCAGAATCAATATTGGTGCCAACCCCCAAGATCCCCCGAGGAGCGGCGATACAATTGTCTGCGATAGATGCGTGTGATGACGTACGGAGAGTAACATCAAAAACAATGCGGGAGGCCCTCGGCGTACCATGAGGGTGTAAGTCGCGGGTCGAGATTGGACGGAGGTATCATAAGCTTAAGAGCAGGGTAGCCCTGAACTAATAATAAGTCGGCTTGCTCATGAAACGGAACGAGCGCCTCACCTCAGCTGGCTGGCTCACCTCATGCCGGCCGGATAGCTTTCAAAACAAAAGAAGAAGTATCATAATGACACTTGCCACGGTTCCGAATGGGCTCAGTGTCGCCATCAGGATTGCCAAACATTATTAGACTCGGAGGTGTTGGACTCGTATTCATGGTGTAAAACTAGGTATCAAAGGAGGGGTTGACTTCGACGTCCATCCCGGGAGTCGCACGAGTTTGAGAATGGGGATTGAATTGTTAGGATGCCGTACATTAATAAAGAGTAGTATTCGACTCACGACGGCGGTTCATTTTTTACAACGAAGGAAGACGAAAGCCGTAGGTAAGTACTCAGCCCCCGAGTGCCACGCCACTGCCTGCCTGCCTGTATGCGCCTTATATAGTGATACACAGTCATCGACTGCAGCCATATCTTTGATTTGATAAAATGAACAACTTCTGATTGCGTGGAGACCCGCAGAGATATAATCGTCGTACCCTGGAATAGCAGTCGAATACCGAAGCTCAAGCGCAGAGGGGTAAGTTTCTAAGCCAATATCAGTGAGTATGGACAAAACATGGTGCGCGATTGGGGGGCACCATTGAGGACTTGGGTTGGACACTGGCCGCATTAGCCGTGGTATTTGCTTGTGTCTAGCATTGACGTCCAAACGCGTCATAATGTAAGCATCAACGTCGGCCCCAGGTTCCTGGTCGCTGCGGCGATAGTATACCAGCATTCAAACCCTCGGGGATCAGGCCCCGCGGCTAACACAAACGAGATTTTGTGAACACGCGGATCAATAATTGTAAGATGGAGGCCGAGGGACGATTCGACAAATGCGCATTTTGCAGTTGACCGAAAAAGTTGAGCCATTGGGGTGGAAGTCTTGTATTGCGCCGATGAATAAACCCTCCCCATACACATGAATTATCACCAGTATAGGCAACGGGAGATCTCCGGTATCCTAGGAGTATTGATGTCAATTCCCGAGACCCGAGGAGTGTATGGTCGGTGATAGATGCGCGTGATGGCGTGGAAAGAGTAATATCAACAATGAGGTGGGAGGCCCACTGTGTATCATGAGAGCCACACGAATCCTCGTTGGTTATTCTCCGAGGGTGGCACCGGGGGTCAATATTGAGCGGAGGTTTCACAGCAGAGTGGGTTGATAATAAGCCGGCTTGCTCATGAAACGGAACGAGCACCTCGCCTCAACTGGTGGGCTAGCCATATGCGAAACCCAGCCGGATAGTTCTCAACACAGAAGACGTATCATGATGACACTCACTGTGGCTCCGGATGGGTCCGATGTTGCCATCAGGATTGCCGAACATCGCCAGGTATGGTTTGGACCATGGTTTATCCGGATTTAGGTGCATCTCCAACATATAGGACCGGAATGTGAATTGGCCAGCTTCGAGGTAAACATGCGCGGTGCAACCAGGCTTGACTGATCGAGATCATCTCCGTGGGTTCCAACCACACTTTCGGTCCACGCAGTCGGATCCGTCAGGCGTAATGGATGACTGTCGAGTAATTGGGATCAACAGCCTGATGAGAGGTCTGGGACGTGGCCAGCTAACCGAAAGAGTCTGCAACAGCCGTGCCTATTGGTATTCCAAGACAATCTGCATGGGGCGACGGCACGAACGCAGCCAGGTCCAGAGTCCAGACATACCCGAAGAGAAGCCGCAATCACGGGATATCGCTGGAGGATCCACGCATGACGAGGACTAAACTCGTGTGACATGACTTGAGCAGATTGATTTCTCGCCCGTGTGATTCGGCCACTAGATCTGTTGAGTTTACCGAGGCGGCATGTTGTTGAGCTGTCTGACTTTAGGGAATCAAACGTCAGAACTATGTCCGAGTCCGAAACTAAATTGAACGGTTGGTGAGAGTGATCCACCAGTGTCAAATATCACCGCAGGGTGATACTAATAGTCGGATGTTGTGCGGGTATGGGGGTGGAGACGCTTATAGAATCTTGCGTTGCCAAGGTGATCCAAAGGCAGGTGACGGATTGTAAAAGGTTATTCATCACATGCATCACATGTCAGCTGCAGTGGAGCGTTGAAATGAGTCTGATACGCTGAGAACCTGAAAAAAGTCCCTAGAATAAGCACAAGCCATGAGACAATGAGAATTGGAGCCTTGGGAGGTCGATGTTGGTCACTTGCAACTGAACTGAAACCTGGACGCGGTGACAGGCGACTACCGTAGCCGACATGTTGATGGAGTTATTTGTTTTGGGAGGTGTCGGTAAATACTATTTTAAGGTTACACACTTGGCAGGCTGGCAGTGGCGCTCGGCATGCTCCAACCTGCGGCACATGGCCCGTCCTTCTTCCGATTATGGCGACAACGCACAAGGGCTATTCAGCTTAAACCAGCCCGAAGCCATGTAGTACCAGGTGAAAGGGAATGCTGAGGGACAATGGAAGTCATCACTGAATCCCAAGCCAGAGAGAGATGCGATCGCGACTGGGCGATGGCATACGACTGTGAAGTCCTTCCATGCTTGCGGACTGATCCTAGGGCTAAGCCATCGTGGATCTGACGATCAGACAAGTGAGATATTTGACAGGTTTGACAATCAAAACCAACCAAGGTTACCAAATATAATTCACTTATAGGTGACTTCCAGAATGCCAACCATCTCTCGCTAGCAAGGCAGTCCTCATCCCTGTCCGACATCATGTTGTTGACGATATCGCCTTATGCTCTATTCAGCTCAGAAAGGCGCTATGAACACAATGCTCGTACTGCCGAGTATGCGTCCATTGCGGAGCAAGAACCACGAGAACCCCGTCCCTTGTATTCTCCTTCGCGCCGGAACTCGGGCCACTCTTGGTCCGCCCCCCATAATAGTCGTCCACGCACACCCCTCTCCCCCATCTCTTTCTCCCCTTCCCCCTATCCAGCCTCTCGCAGGAGCAGTTCAGCGAGCATCGATATGGCTGCTGTATCACCTGCATCATTTTCTTCAAGGGTACATAATTCCGGTTTCGATACCCTGGTGGTATCCACGTCTACCACATCACTGTCCTCGACAGGGTCCCTGATCGGTGCATCCCGCTCCCAACGCTCCCTCCGTTCTGCTACCTCAGAGTCCTCGTCCCCAAGACCTTCCACCGACTCTTCCCATATACCTCGAAAAGCATATACCGTCCCACCACCTCTCCAGCTCAACCAGAAACTGCCGCCTACCCCTCCTCCCAAACCAACAATGATCTGTAGCCTACCACCAACTCCGACATCACCCGAATTCCAACAACCATCAGAGGAGGAGCGATGTCGGCGGCGGTTGGAAAAGCTGACACGTACCCTGGGTGAAACGGTGCCTGTGGAATTGGTTTTTCAGACCGGCGCACAAAATCTGTCTAATCTTAGCATTGTATCACCACCGCCTACCCCGATCGATGGCCGTTCGCGTTTTCGGAAGAACAAGGGCGCGAAGGCCGCAAGACGCGCAAGTGTGTCCCTATCAACATTCACAAACCTGTCGTTGGTCACTGCCTCTTTGCTTCCCGTCCATTCCCGAAGTTCATCGATCAAATCACGAGAGGCGGAACCCTCCAAGAACCGTCACAGCTTGACCGGAGATGTTACCACACCAGGACGAACCCGTCCCGAATCCACTCTCCTGTCACCCATGCTATTTTCCAAAGCTATCATTCCACCCATCCCCCCTTATCCGACGCCTCAAGCATTCGCCTTGATCGTGGATGATGCAGATTTCCCACGAACGTCAATAGACAGTTCGCGATCTTATTCCTCGCAGAAACATTCTCCACGCCAACGGCTAGACTCAGATGCAACCTACATCCGATCTGATACACCTTTTGCTGATAGCACGGCACCAATCGATCCAGCATTGCTGTCACCTACTACATCATCATCACGGATGGCGAGGCATGCAACCGTCATTCGTCGCGAGAAGCGACAGGGATGGAGCGGGGAGTGGAATCGAGGTGACATGCAAGATGTGATTCAACAGTTGCGCTCTCTGCGCTGATCTAGCCCCCTCACGGCATCCTCAGTCGGCTCGGGGCTGGGCACAGCAAGGCCATCACCGGGCTGCAGCGATACGATGCTATTCTGGGACCGCACTCACGTTGGGCCAGTTATTCACATACCGCTCTGACTTTTCTACTATTGATGGATGTTGAGCATCATATCTTTCTTCTCATGCACATGTATTTTTCTTTTGGTTCTGGCATGGAATTTCTTCTCCGTTCCATCAAACTCACGACACCTACACGGCATATGATATGTTCTTTTAATTTTAATCACTGTAACCCCACATAATCGCTGTCATAGTCATACATCCTTGACAACCGAAAGATTAACAGTCCCGATGCCATCAGGCTATACTAAGTTCGCTTGTTGAGAACTGAAGGTCAGGACTTGGGGGTCAAGAGTCAATCACCCATTTGACGCTCTGAGAATATTTGAGCTGTATAACTTAGGGAAGCACCATTGATAATTCACTCCGCTGCTGACATGGACCCAAGATAAGGGTTACTACCACTCGAATGTTTGAACGGCCTGATTCATAAAGTGCAGCCGTCCGTGCTGGGCGGTGCCAACCGCACCTTCTACTTATCATCTGCCATCCGACTCTACTATCATAGGACACAATATAGAGAACTGGGCATACTTGAGATACTCCATTTTTCCGGACAACTGAAGTTACTGAACATTCTAGTTTGAATTCTATTTGAATACATCAGCGCTTGAGAGCCTACCCAGAAAGGCAGCATGTAACGTTCTCAGGGGCTCTCATGAGCAATGCCGCCGTGGAGCACAGTGATTCCCTTCGGAAAGAAATACAGTCTGGCCGCTGGGGTGATGAAGCCAGCTCCGACCGGGATAGTTCTCAGGCTTTTTTCCGAAAGCTCAAACTACTGGACGGAATATTGGGCAAAAAATGCGAGAAATTGGAGCAACATATGCGGATTTTGAGTAGGATGGTGTGGCGTACATTGGTCGAAAATTTGAAGGAAAACCGTCAGGATTTGATGTGGAAATGTCAATTTATCAAGCGATGTCCATTTATAAAGTGATCTCTCGTGACTTGATCATGGCAATCAATATTGATAGAGATGGCCTGGAATCTCAACCGTCTGCTCTATTTAAAAGCTCAGTATTTCCCAAACATATGCCACACTATCTATAACACTTGCTCACGAAGCCCGCAACTATACAATCCGGGTTTTTTCAGTCCAAATTAACAATCCCTCTGCTCAGTGCCGTTGACAGACCAGTCACGGGAGACTTATCCTCCCGCATTATGTGAGTGGGCTCCTGTAGCTGCAAATATTTGCTGACGTCCCTGTGGCACGACTCGCTACATAGATCCTGGATCCGAGTCAGTCAATTTGATTTACGATTGGCTGGATGTGCTTTCTAGTGCTAGCGGCCCGGCCGGGTCGCGTTTGGTGCGTATGTTTGAATTCTTCCTCTGCCTTCAAACACTTGAGCATACATAGATAACGACTTCGAAGCCCTTGTACTTCTCCGTCAAATCAAGTACAATAGCTTCCAAATATGCACGTTCATTCGTCCTTTCAATCAGACACTCATGACATCTCCACAGATTGGTCGGGTTGTGTTCTTCCATATTTTGTTCCGGCGCACATCAGGAAAAAACAATGGTGAGTCGATGAGTGCAACAGAACCACATAGACCTACACAGATCTCTACATAGGTGTACGTAGACTCATAGCGCCCATGGGGTGACGGTGCTACGGCTTGCTATGGCGTCTATGTCGCATATCACAGCAGCCATAGCTATCGAGTTTTTCTTGATGTACCATTTCCGGCGCAGAGTCGTCCCAAGCCAGGGATTAATATTCACCCCAGCATGGACACCTTCACCACTGAAACATATGCCTCATCCCCAGATGAGAACAGCCTCAGCCGGCGTTAATTAGTGGGTGGCGGTCTGCATGGTCCTGGGCTATAATTAAATTTTTCAACGAAACCTTTCCGGAAGATCAAAACATACAATCATCCGTGATTGTCTGAATCTCGGAGCAATCATTCCACAGGGGCAATATGGATGAGTATATTATGATGCCCTTGGTCCCCCATACTTGTACCACCCAACCTTGACGTGTTGGTATTTGAGACGATGCCTCCCTCGTACGCAACCACAGAAGACAGCGAATCCCTGTGGATCGAGCGATCCAACTACGCCGCCACCCACATCGCTGCCATTGCATACGGTGAGTCTCATTGGGTCATCCGAGATACGACCAGAACTCACGCTACACAAGGCATCCATGTTGTCGTGTTCGCCACCGTCCTCTACTTCATGTTCAGCCCCGAGCAGTTCCGGAGGCGGGGCCCCCGATGGATAGGATGGCTCATCATGTCGTTCTCCCTGTTCGCGATCGGAACCACCAATCTCGTGTGCAGCGTTGGATTCAATCAGGCCGCGTGGGTGGACGAGCGGAACTATCCCGGGGGGCCGTCCGCATTCCTGACTGAGCAGCAAGGACGCACAATAATGACGGTCGGGAATTCAGCCACGATCCTGGCGTCATTCCTGGCTGATGGGCTGTTGGTGTGTCAAATCGCTTGCTCCCCAATCCTGGGCTTAACACGTCTTCCTAGCTCAATCGCGTATATATCCTCTGGAATAAGCGATGGCCGGTTATGGTACTTCCATCAGTGTTCTACTTGGTGACCATCAGTAAGCATCCATGCGTCCGAGCAAAGGTCCATCTGAACATCCGAATCAGTCCTGGCGATCCTCCGGGTCGTCCAGATCCCCCTCAAGAATTTCGGGGGCATGATCAATCTCGGAATCATCACCTGGTCATCCCTCATGGCCCTCAACGTATACCTGTCCGCGATGATCGCATTCCGCATCATCATGATGCGCCAGACGGTGATCAACCTCCTCGGCCGGGATCATGCGAGAATGTACACCGGGGCTGCTGCATTCGTGATTGAGTCGGCGATTCCGTTCATGGTGGTGTCCATCATCCTCCTGGCCCTGTTCGGCGGGAACAACACGTCGCAGAATCTGTTCGTCCCCCTCCTGGTCCAGATCGAGGTGAGTTCCAAGTTATGATCCTAGGTTCTACTCTCAGCCCACTATCAGTGCATCGCTCCCCTGCTGATCATACTGCGCATCTTCCGGAATCAGGCGTGGTCCGGGCGCACGACATCGAATCGCCCCGACCAGTCATCCGAGAGTTCAAAAGCGAACATCCCTCTGCAGCCGACGAAGTTCATTCCCACAGTCTCGGTGGGGACATTCGCGACGGTGTCCGAGATGGAGTATGCCCAACCACGGCATGGGGGGAATAAGTCACCGCTGGCGAGCCCACTGTATGCGACCCAAAGCCGGGAAACAAGATCTGCAATGAATATCGGGAGGGAGATGGTTTGATGGACTCACCCCTTGTACATACATTTTCAGGCTTTGGTCGTAGTGGTAGGACATTGACTAAACTATATCCTACAGCCTGCGATTTTTTTTCAGCCAACCATTACCTATTTTCCCCGATTGGAGAGAAAGAGGATAACTGGGGCCCGTGTCAGAGGCATTCCATCGACAATTGGCGAAGTGATTTTTCATCTCGCCAGACCCCATCCTTGTGCGGCGCAATGACAAATCAGCCAGCGTCTAGACAAAGTCTGTAGACATGGCTCAGGACCTGGGGGCGCGTATTATTCTCGATTCTGATCAATTTATGTCGACACGATGCAAGCCAAGCCAGAGCCTATGTAGGCAAAGGCGAGCGGGTGCTCTGAGCTCACCCGATGACATCCGCTTCTGGGATGTATAGGCAAACAACTCCGAAAACGCATTCGTGCGTGGCGACATAGCATGCAATGTTTCCCGAATCATAGGCCCACACTTTCGGGGAAAGGGTTTGTTGCGTGGCATCATCCCGATCTGTAAATCATCAACACAGACATTATACTGAACATTTGGTGGGCTGCTTCGAGCGATGAGGACAAAGATCAAGATTTTCAGTGATATGGCTAGTGCGGGGACCTAGGAGGCATCAACGGAATATGACAAGAAGGGATTGAGACCCGCCCAGCGGAGATGACCTGGCTACGCCACATCTGCATTAGCATGGTGCAGCATTCGTGCTTCTAACGTTCGGCGTTGGACGTTGACCGAGGACACCAATCGCGATTGTTTGCTTATGAACGCTGGACTCCACTCACGGTCAGTACGACAATGGACTCGGAAGTGCTTCCGTTCGAGATGATATGCAAGATGTGGTCCATAGTTGCGCCCTCTACGCTAATTCAGCCTCCTCTCACA
>QGOG01004862.1:0-20895 GCA_003313185.1 Collybia sp. MG36 | reverse complement strand
GCATCGACATCATCGGGTTCTGAGCCGCCCCTACTGCATTCATGCCCGTTCCACCACCAGCCACCCCCGCCATGCTGTTTTGCAAAAACGCAACCTGCTTCGAGGCCTGCGCGAAGAAATTCCTTCGCTGTTCCGGAGTCATGCGTTGCAGTTGCATCCGCTGTTCTAAAGTCATACGCTGCAACTGTAGCTGTAAAGGAGAGGGCGATGACGAAGTAAGCGCAGTCGCTTTGGGCATCTCTGGTATGCCATCGAGGGGAAACACAGCCCCCACAAGACTGAGCTTCACGGGGAAAACGAGCATATTGCTCGTCTGGCGACCTGAAGGGGTTGTCCATGCAGCGACAGCATACTAGGGTGCATCAGGTAAGTTCGGCTCGATGGATACGTTTCAAATCACGTACAAGATTTTTGCTGGTGAGGAGCCCAATTAGTGCCCGATAATGATGTTCATTCGCTGGGTCGCTGACTGTTGGGTCTATTCGGAGGGTGCACAGTGCTGGGTTCGTCCTTTTGATCCATCCTTGCAGGTCGGCGAGTGATACTGGTGGCTCACGCGCGGGGACGAGTGGTAGGATCGGGGGCCAAGTATTTGTTTTGCTGATGTTACCGTTATGAGCGTTCTCAGAATGGGTGTAGTAGGGCAGACGGAGATGCATACCATGTATCCTTGTGTTGCGGCTCAGTAAACGCAACAACAGATGCGCGGACCTCTTTGGGTTGACCACCGGGGCTAAATCCACTCCAAGATAAAGTCCCCTGCCATATCGGTGTATGGGGCTTCGCTGTCGAAAAACCGGGTTGACTTTCTGTAGCCATGGCTGCCCCTGTGGTGTTTGTCCCCAGGTCTGCGGCATGGGGTGGAGGGGGAGGAAGCTGCGAGGGCAACGGCGGTTGCGATGTCTGTGAAGGGAGGGTGGACTGCGCCATATTATGATTAGGTGTGCTTCCACTGGGCCATGCGCCAGACATGGTGCGCTGCCGCTGCTCAATCAATTTGTTCATCTGCGCAAGAACATGTGGAGGGGTGTTAGGATACAAACCCTGCACGAGAAGGCCTGAATTGAGGACGGGAGACTGGCTTGCAGGGGGGTTTTGATGTTGATTTGGAGTAGCATTAGCGGGGGAGTTATGTAATTGCATACCACTGCCACTGAGACTGCGCCCATGAGCCATGGACCCAATGCCTTGGGGCCCAAGCTGCTGATTTGGCGCCGCCAGGTTTGTCATCATGGTGCCAATGGACTCCTTTTCATCGCTGCCTGAACCGGACGGCAGGGGCGCCTCGTCCTTTTGCACCATCGCCGGGGGGTGGGTGCTACTAGCATTGATACCTGTACCGGTAGTGGTCTTAGCCATCTCTTGCTGTTGCTTGATGATCAACGTCAGCATATGCTTGAATTTATCTTGGTTATCCTTCAACTTTTTCCACTCGAGAGCCAACTGGTTGACAAGCTCGCTATTTTTGTTGGCTTGGGCCTCAGCTACCCGCACCCGGATTTTGCGTATCTCTACTTCGAGGGAACGGATCTGAACAAGAATTTGTTGTGGGGGGATTGCGCCAAGACTCGACCGGACGCCCAACGGAGCCAAAGGGCCAGGCGGTGGGTGGGGAGAAGGTTGAGGCTGCTGTGGAGGTGGTTGGGTTGGCGTAGGTTGTACCTGAGGCGGTAGTTGGAGTGGCTGCGTTGGTTGTGGTGGCAGGAGTGGTTGCGGAGGTTGGATCTGGGGGGTTTTGGGGGGTTGTGGTTGTGGTTGTGGTTGGGGATGAGCTGGTTGAGGCTGAGGAGGCTGGGATTGAGGTTGGGGCTCCGGTACCGGTTTTGGATGAAGGGTTGGAGTGGTCGCTGATGCGCCACTCGGCGAGGCTTCGAGAGAAGGCCCAGTACGCTGCCTTTTTGATTCAGGTGTACGATCGGTGTTTTGAGGATCTCCAGGCCGTTTAGCGGCTAGAACAAACTAGTGTCAGAACGTATCTGCAAACTGAGAATCATGCATACATTTCGGTAGTATACTGGATGTGAAGCCTGCTCCTAATAGCACAGAGTGCGATGGATGAAGAGGAAACCAAGGAGTGATGGAACTTCCGGTCATCGACTGTGATTCGTATATTAGGACACCGGCATGGGAGGGGTCAAATTATTAACCACATACCGCAGAATAGAGCTCTGAGATGCGAGGAACTGGGGGGCCTATGCTAATACAATCCAGATTAATGCTTCTCTGTATAGCTTATAAGGAACCGGACGCAGTGGTATGAAAAACCACACGCCTTCTTCAGTTCAGTCGGTAGTGAGTCCCATGAGACATTGTCCAGGTGCGGTAAGTCATTCATTTGTGCGTGTTCCATCGCGTCCGGGAATGAGGAAGAGATATGAAAGATATGACATACATGTGGGCGCGCTTGGTCTCCCCGCGCTTGAGTCATACCCCGAAGGATATCAAATAACTGCCAGAGAGCTCAACACTATCCGCCAGAGTAACGAAGGAAATGACGCACCTCAACCGCAGCCAACAACCCTTCCAACGTCGACATCCCGTCATCCCCCCCAGATATTGTATGACCTATACCCAGTTTATCTGGGACTTCCTCCATCTCCTTCCTGACAATCGCAAAGTCGGCGAAGAAATTCTTGCATAACAGCGGTGAGGGGGACGCTGCGGTCCCATACGATATGAAGGCCAACCGGAGCTAAGGGACGCTGAAATCCTCAGTTGGTGGTGATATGATCCACACCACCCACCTTATATCCCGGATTCGCCTCAGTCAGGCGCTTGAGCATCGGCCAAGCGTACTCTAGGATAAGTCGGCGCCATTCCATGGCAACCGCGAGTGTGGAATCGACGACGAATGCGACAGCAAGCAGGTCCCCCATTCCATTCTGGTCTGGGGCCATTCTGAGTGAGGATGGGTGATGGAGGTGAGTTGGTGAGTTGGTGAGTGGTCGGCAACCCTGATCAGATCACGAATGGAAATTAGTGATCTTACCTTGCGTGTGGTCACTGACCCACTTTCATTCTGAAAGCACAAAACTGAAGCGAATCATTACAACCCCAATAATATATAGAGTAACAATCAACAAAAGTGCTGCAAGATGTAACTCGTAAATCTTTTTGTCCGGAACAACGTCTGTGGTCCGCGCAAAGTGTCCCATCCCCGGGCTGCGGCGCAGATCTAAATAGAACATATGGCACCGTATCTATCAATCACGGCATTGCCCAAATGAGACCTGCCAACGTTGCAGCAACGATGGCCATCCACGCGCCTCCGGGGCCGGACATCTGTCGCTGTGCACCCGATGTGCCAGCTGTTGTGTGCGCTGCATAACTGTTCAACCATACACTATATGGCAGAATGGTGCCGCCTGTCGGGGCAGGCCGGGTTACAGTCACTGGGTTGGTCGGTGTGAATATATCCGCAACGGCAGTAGTGACACCATTGACAACTGTCGTGTATGTGTATGGTGTAGGTCCTCCTGGGACGGGAGTGGGCTGAGGTTGACCAACGGGTCCCTGTTGTACCTGAGGTGTAGTTGTTGTTCTCGCGGTCGTAGGTGTAATCAAAGTTGTGCCAGTTGTAGCGGTTGTAGCAGCGACAATAGTTGTGCCAGTCCCAGTGGTTGATGTGCCAGTCCCGGTTAAGGTCTGTCTAATTCCAATTCAGATGCTACAGAACCGGTATGAAATTAACAAAACATACATAGTTCTTGTTGTTGTTATGCCTTGGATGGGATCTGTTGTGACCACTTGAACAACTGTGAGGCCGGCACTGGGGTAAAATGAGCCACTACGACGATGCCAGGAAGAGTATGAATCTCTCACTTATTTACCACTGTGGTAGTTTGGGCAGATACAAGAGTGAGAAAGAGGACTAGACATGAGATTACAAGCTTTTGCATCGAGATTATCATTGACGGGGTCATGGAGGTCAGGGAGAAGAGTCTTCCAGATCTGAACGGGCGGTTACAACAAGGGTCCACAAGCTGTCGACAAATCAACAAACAAATGCTCGAAATAGCTTTTCCTCGTGCAACGCAATTGAAGGTGAGCAAGTATGCACTTCGTGCATAAACTATGGCATGTAGACCAGATAAATCATTGGTGGCTTAGTTGAATCTCCTTCGCTTCAAAAACAACACCCTTCCCAGTGCTTTCGTTTGTCGTCCAGCCGCCAACTTGAATAGCACCCGGCCACCGACGATGTTTGAGGATGGTTATACATCACGGGATTTTGACATCAGTAAATATGTGATTCATTCGCCAAGTGCTGAGATCTGAGAGTCAAGGGACGGGCAAGCTATACGTTGATGATGCCGAGGGCTGAAGTTGACGCGGCATGCTGTGGGGGCGGGAATGCCGTGGTCGACACAAGAATCATTGAACGGCCCGAGCCCACTACGTATACAGTGTGTTGGGAATCGACAGAGGCCGGTCCGAGCTCCGTCCGTAGTCACGTGAAGACGTGCACAAATTGAAGATTTGCACATGTTTATTCAGCCATTTTTCTCTCATCACCCAAATTGGATATCGATGCTTGATCGATTTTTTGTGCGGCATCGCGTGGCTCTTCGTATTCACCATCACTCCCTCTCTTTCTCCTTATCCCTCCATCGCTCCCCCGTTTTTCCAAGGATCACAGTCTCGTATTTTTCTACTTCCCCACTTCGATTCGCAAAGAAGATGCCTCCCAAGAAAAACGCAGGCCCAGAAAAGAAGACTCTCCTCGGACGACCCAGTAACAATCTCAAGATCGGCATCGTGGGTTTGTTTTTGCGGATAATTGCTATCTCTATACCATCTCACACCCGCCAAGGTCTCCCCAACGTCGGCAAATCTTCCTTCTTCAACGCGCTCTCCGACACAGGTATATTGCGTGCTTCATCAATCGCGGGATCAATATTTATTCTGGTCTCAAAGATCTGGGCAAAGCCGCCAATTTCCCCTATGCTACTATAAATCCGGAAGAGGCGCGGATTCCAGTACCAGATGCGCGATTTGAATGGCTATGTGAAACATACAAGCCTGTTTCGCGCGTTCCTGCTTTTTTGACATGCATCGATATTGCCGGGCTCACAGCTGTGTGTCTTCAACCCACATCGCGGTTTTTGCATATTCAAATTAGTGTCCCAGGGTGCGTCGACAGGTGCAGGGCTCGGGAATTCATTTTTGTCGCATGTGCGGGCGGTGGATGGTATATTCCAGGTTGTGCGGGCGTTCGATGATGCAGAGGTCATTCATGTGGAGGGTGATGTTGATCCTCTCCGGGATATGGATATTATCCAAACCGAATTGAGGCTCAAGGATATCGAATGGGTGGAGAAATCCCTTGAGGGCTTGAAGAGGACCGGCAGAAGTCTTGGAAGTAATAGCTTGGCAGAGAAAGCCCGGAAGGAAGAAATCGTAAGCCCAGTTGATGTTTTGTGGCTTGAGATTGAAATTTCGGCTAGGCCACAGTCGAGAAAATTTTGCATGTGCTTACTGTCGAGAGCAAAGATATCCGCAAAGCGGATTGGAACAATAAAGAGGTGAGCTTCCGAATATATTTTCTTTCGTCCAGCCCGATGCGATACGATGAAAAAGAGCGCAATTATGCTCGAAACCCAGCTCGTCGAGGAGGGAGTAACGCCCCACAATTCCTCTGAGATTAATTTGTTTTTCTGATCTCTCTCGCTCCCCTCCAATATTTCATCATCAGAACTAACCTACCTCTGTTGATAGGTGAATATCAAGAATATTTCGTCATGTTGTTCGATAAGATGGAAAACAGTTTCTGTTTCAAACACTGCCTTTTCTTCTAGAGAGAGGAGTCACGCTCCAATCCTTTGAGAACATTATGGTTTCTTCTGATTATTTTCACTTTTTTTCGTCGCCAGTCTCGATACTGACCAATCATCTCCTTCCCAGGTAAGGAAGCAATTCTCCCCCAATTTTTGCCCCCCTCCCTACTTGTGCGATGATAAAGAGTGCTACGCTCGATAACCCAGCTCATCGAGGCGGGAGTAACGCCCCATTATGCCAGTGAGAGAAGTATTTTCCTGACTTGTTTTCACTTTCCTACTTGTACCGTCAAACATTCGCATGGATGCTGACCTTTCTCACTTAGATCGACATTGTGAATGGCCTCCAGCTCCTTACTGCCAAACCCGTTACCTACCTGGTCAATCTCAGCGAGAAAGACTATGTCCGGAAAAAGAACAAATGGTGTGTTCCCCCCTCTTGCCCTGACCATGGTGCTCATGGGCAGCATAGGCTGCCCAAAATCAAGGGATGGATCGACGCGCACAACCCTGGCGACCCCCTTATTCCATTCTCCGTCGCCCTCGAGGAACGCCTCGCGCCCATGTCGGACGCTGAGAAAGAAGAGGAACGGACCAAGGCTGGTGCGCAAAGCGCATTGGGCAAGATTACACAAGCAGGCTATAGCAGCCTCGACGTATGTCTTTGTCTTGTCCTCCATGGCAGCCTAATATTCCAGATATTGTAGTTGATTAGGTATTTCACTTGTGGACCAGACGAGGTTCGTGCATGGACGATAAGGAAGGGCACCAAAGCACCTCAGGCGGCTGGTGTCATTCAGTGGGTCTTCGTATTATTTATGGGGTGCGAGATCTGACCATCCTGTGTAGCTCCGACTTTGAAAATAAATTCGTCTGCGGGGAGATTATGTCCTATGACGATTTGAAGGAACATGGAAGCGAAGCTGCGGTCAAGGCTGCGGGTAAGCTGAGGCAACAGGGAAAGCCGTACGAGAGTGTGTTGGATTCTCGCACTTGATCTTGGTTGAAACTAACGAACTAGCCCAGTGGTGGATGGGGATATTGCTTATTGGAAGTCGGGTGCATAATTTAGTTTAGTGGCATGTACCTATGTCGGATGGAAGCAGCATGTATTTTCAGCCTAGCACCAAGATTGTTATCGACGTCTGGGAGGAGTCCGTCCTGTATTAGAGTCCGAGTCCGAGTCTCGTCGCCGCTCTCTGTAACGTTCAACCTCCCTATGCCTCTCCCTGGGCCCATCGATTAGCTCTTTCTCTGGTAGCCGTGACCTATATCTTGGTGGCGTTCGAGACGGACTACGTCGGCGGCGACTTGAGTCGTGGTCTTCAGCATACCGCCTTCGCGGTGACCTTGATCTTGACCGGAGCCGCAACCGGCGGTCTGTAAGATCATCATGCGACGACTCTAGCCTCCGCTCAATCCTTCGTTTCTCCTTGCGTACCCGCTTCTCCTCTTTCCGCTCAGCCTTCCGTAGCCGCCGTTCCTCTTTTTCTTTTCCCTTCTCTTTAACGCTCTCTTCATCCATCACCGCTTTTGGTTTTTCTGCTGACGTGGACGTGGACGCAGATGCTCCCTCAACCTTGGGAGGCGGATCAAAGCCGCTGCACTAATGTCAGTTGAGGAATACCAAGTCTAACAAAGTGTCATACAGGGCCTTTGCCAGTGCCTCGGCCTCCAACTCTTTGATCTTCCTGATTTCCTCCTGCTGCTCTGTTTCGGTCTGATTTATGTCACGATTATACCAATGGATGTCTTTGTTCTTCTGCCACCTTCCTGTGGGCGCGTTGATGCTATGCCCCAGGTAGTTCTTGCTATAAGTTAGGATGGCTCAACTTGGTGTTGAACAGTGCACACCTCTCTGTCCTTGTCTGCAGATACATCGGTCCACTTGAATTCCGCCTGGCCACCTCTGGTCCCACCTCTGACTGGCTCAAACATATCCATTTTTGGCGATAATAGAGTGTGGTTTCAGACCAGTTCTCGAACAACAATGTGTAATTTTCATGTGGATTTGTTTTGTATTGTTTACCAAAGGCCCCTTGGCAATTTACCACCAACTCCAATCCAACCTCATCTCCGGCCCACATGCCCCCTGTAGAACGGATCCCGCCCCCACCCTCGTCGAGCGGGCTTTTGTCTGGCGTATTCAATTTCGTTTCGCGAGAGCTCGAGGCGTTTGTTGTAAATGCCACAGGAAAGCAGGTGCGTGCTACGTGGTTTTGTAGTGGGTCTCGGAGTACTCACGATGTCTTATGTAGGATGAACCCAGGGCACCATCGACATCACGCGTCAGAGCCGCGAGTGAAGGACGCTCTGATCCTAAAAAGACTGAGCGATCACGCAGGATTGTGGTTGTCGAAGGGGGAAGAACGAAATGTCGTTCAACACATCGCGACTTGCTCCCGCGTCCGAAACCAAGTCGGAGAAGGAAGATACCTGAGCCAGATGTTGATGAAGGTGTGTAGTTCTGGGTTACCAAAGTTATGTATCTCAACACTTCCACAGAACTATCGGTACCAGAACTGTCCGAGGCAAATCACTCACTCTCACCTTCTCCACCCCCACCCCCACACACCCTGAAACAGCGCACATCTATGACCATGCCTGGCTCCTTGTTTCCACGTTCCCCGTCTATCATCCCCGATTTACCTCCCTCCCACTCTTTTAACAATCCACACACCGCATTTTCGTCAGGAATCCCTACCCCGCCTCGCTCAGCTCCTAAAAGCTTGGAGGGTGAGGCAGGACCTTCCGAGGCTCCACAACACGCTAGTGACAGCGAAGGCTCACCCCCGAGGCGGTTAATTCCATCCGTCAAGGCTGCCGTGCAAAAGTTTCACATCGGTGATGGCGACGCGGACGCCTCGATTCTGCTCCCCAGCCCCAACAATTCACCTGCAACGAAGCGGAAGGGTAAGGAGCGTGCTAACTCGTCATTGGAAGCCCACAGGGAGCGTGACCGGCGCGAGATGCCTCCTCCAGACCTCCCGCTGTTCCGCCGGCCGCGCACCCCTGAGGAACACAATCATGAATCTGATGAATCAGAGGAAGAGGACTGTGTGCGAGGGAAAGAGCAGGAGCTCCAGGCTGCGCGAGAGGCACAGCGCAAGCACGAGAAACGTTGGGAGCGGGACAAGAGCGTGACACGTGAGCAACAGGAGGCGGAAGCGAGCGAAAAAATGAGGGATAAGGAGAGAATAAAAATGTTGGAGCTTGAGATTACGATGCTCAAGGAAGAAGTAACTCTTATTATGATCATTTTGGATACATTTTTGACAACTTTGTTAGCTATCAAAACGGTCAAATCATCAATCATCTGTGGTCCCCTCCTTCAATATCGTGCCCTTCCCGCCACCGCCACCGCCACCCCCTCCACCTCCGCCTCCAAGAAATCGAGACCTCCGTCTCAATACTGCTGATCCAACAGCCCTTTTTGCCACCGCCCGCGCTGCTCTCAAACATGCCCCCGTGCCCACCGAAGCACCCATCAACCCACCTGCCGCTACCCGTCGGAAAGGTCGGCCAACTATTGGAATTACCCCCGACAAAATGGCTGCCTTCCTCACCGAGATGAAGACCGTCCGCTTGCGCAAGGTCGGCCCCGCAGCGAACACATCAAGTCTCAGCCGCTCGGTGAATGGCAGCTTTGAACTTGGAGCGCCGAGGCGGTTGGGGAATCTCAGGGGGTGTGCGATGGATGATGGGATGCATATGGGGAATATGACAATGCCAGAGCTTGAGTTTGGCTTTGGCGCAGCGCGCACGGGGGAGAAGAGAAAGTGGACGGCTGATTCACATGCGGAGTTCTCGACTGATTTCCGTAGGTTCATTTCATGTCCTTCCCTAAGCTCATTCTAAAAGTATATTAGGTGCAGCAATGAAACGCCGGTCGTTTGCCTCGAGCTCTGATTCGAGTTTTGCATCTACATCATCATTGAATAACCATCACCCAACACCAACTGGGTCCCTTTCTTCTCTCTCTCAGTCCCAGTCTCAGCCACAATCGCGGTCACAGCCTCAACCCCAACCTCAGCCTCAGCCTCAGCCTCAGCCTCAACCTCAGCCTCAACCTCAACCTCAACCCCAGGCGTCCCACCCCCCACCCACATCCCGAACGTGGCCCATACCTCTCGCCACCGACGCCGCCACCCCCTCCTTATGCTCCGACAACGACAACGAACGTGATCGCGAGGACGGCGCGAGCCCCGACGACCCAGGGCCCTCCACCCCGCCCCTCGACCCGTCCCACAGTACCTACACTCACGACACCGCCTCGCACGCGCACTCCTATCCTGAGATCATTGACGTCGACATGCTGGACACCGCGGGACGCATCGCCATGCATCCGCCCAGCTCTCCACCTGCGTCCGCCCCTCCCCCAAAGGATCTATTCGCCCGGCGCCCACCAACGTCGCCACTCCCAGCGCGCTCCCCACGCAAGCCGCGTCCCCCTGCGCGCGCGGCGCGGGACACAGCACTCCCACGACGCATTATGGTGCCGGAGGACGGAGAGGAGGATGGGGAGGAAGAGGACCCGCTGTCACTGTCATTCTCGGGCCACCAAATCCGCCCACGACCTAGTGCGGTTGCGCTCGAGCGGGCGCGCCGGTCGCGCATTCCCCAGCGCGTGGGCCGGACAGCTGTGGGGGCAGGGGTGGACGTGTCGCAGCCTCAGCAAGCGAAAAAGCACACTCAGCAGAATCAGGAGCAGCAGCAAAAACAGCAGACTGCGCACCCCCGGGCGCCGGAGGAAGAGACGCCTCCGCGCAAGCGCGGTGGCCGGCTCGTGCGGCGGCGGCAGACGTTGGATGAGGAGCTAAGAAATGCGTCCTCCGACCGCGATTGGGACGGGGATGGGGACGGGGATGGGGGGGACGAGTTGGAGTCGAGTCTGTTCACGGGCGTCGGGAGTCGGAGTAAGAAACTGGGGTTCCTTGCGCATGGAGGTGCGGGGGGCGCGCCAATGCATCTGGGCGTGGGATACGTCGAGGATATAGAGGATATAAAGGTGGAAGAGGGAGAGAACGAGGGACTGCAGTGGCATACTGGGCAGTGCTGATTTTTGGGTCCTATTTTGTCTTGTGATGTGCTTTCCTCTCTCTCTCTCTCTCTCTCCTCTACAAGGCGTATATTTCCACCGTATATTCATATTTAACGCTATCTGTATCTTGTCCATGTCTTATTCCTATTCCTATCTAGTACCAGGTCGCTGAGAAAAAAATCTGATTCAACGCGCGTAGTCATAAATTATCCTCCAAGGATATACATTGGTGTTGCACTAAGCAGATCGAGGGGTAGACTATAATATAGATACGCAGTCTGTCATTAACGTTGCAAAGCGAAGTGCCCATCGTACGACCACACAGCCCAGGCATTGGCACCGTCTAGCGGTACCCCTGGTAGCTCTCGTAGCTGGGTGGCACCGCCGACGAGGCGGGGGACGCGGGGCTCTGAGCCGCCAGAGACGCGCGCACCGCAGCATACGGGTCCGCGTACTGCATCGTGCGACTGACCTTGGGGCCCAAGTCCGGCTCGGGGATAATCGGCGGGCCAGGTCTAGAGTCAGAGAACGCGGCAGGTCTGCTTGAGGCGTCAAAGCCGCTAGGCGCGGGGTCGGAGAACGCGCCGTACGCTTCCATGCTGGGGCGTCCGGCGGCGGGGGTGAAGGGGGACGCTGTAGAGGTGGGCGCGTAGGAGGTGTGGGAGCTGTAACGCGCGTCATCTGCAAAGGGGGAGCTGGGGACGTTGGAGTTGTCGTAGGAGGGTGCGGAGTTGTGTCGGGAGGGGGGAATATGGTGGTAGGCGGATTCGGCGTCATCGTCGAGCTCAGCTTCGTCATCGATGTGGTGGGGGGCGGTGAAAGGGGGGTCGCGTGGTGCGTGGAGTTTCCCGGAGCGCCAGGCGAAGATGAGAAAGACAAAGGAGGCGGCCCAGAATGCTGTGAATAGTTAGTGATGACGCACAGTGGGGGAGATTATGAGCGCACCGAAAGCAAACCAGAAGAATATGGCGGCGGCTTTCTTCGTGCTGCACCACCCCGGGAGGTCTCTGAGGAAGTCCTTGCCATTGTCCTTGTGCGGGTCGTTTTCAGGGTTCTTGCACCCGGGCTGGGTCCACGCGGAGATGGTTACGATAAAGCTGGGCTGACATCAGACAAGCACCAGACATGAAAAATCAAACCTACGCAATAAGGAGATTGAAGGTTACGCCTGTGCCTGTGAGAATAAATCCCACGCGGACCTCCTTGAGCGCGCGGGCGAGGCGGACAAATTTGTCGTATTTCTCGTACATGACGGGGACGAGGAGAAGGAACGCGGAGAGGAATATAGATGCCACCGCGATGAAGATGGCGAACCCCGACAGTCCGGCTAGGCAATGAACAGAGCATGAACACGCGTCACCCGAAAAAAAAAAAGGAGCAAAAACACACATGGACCTATTTTCCACTTTGACTGGAAGCTGGCGACGCTGGCAAAACAAGCCATCGCGAGGAAGTCGAAGAATATCTGGGAGGTGTGGAAGACAATGGTTGTTTTCGGAACGATCATCTACATAGGAGCACAGGCGACGGGTGGGTTAGTACGAGTTGCTGAAAAACGACATAAAATAATGACCCATGTCCATATGACCCATAG
Organism: Collybia sp. MG36; assembly: GCA_003313185.1. Classification (NCBI taxonomy): domain Eukaryota; kingdom Fungi; phylum Basidiomycota; class Agaricomycetes; order Agaricales; family Clitocybaceae; genus Collybia; species Collybia sp. MG36. The sequence goes on along the minus strand of QGOG01004862.1, from coordinate 8,483 downwards.
GATCGGGACGAAGAGGAGAAATACGAGCTGGCCAGGACTTGCAGCCTCTGCCATGCAAAGAACAAGAAGAACATGATTACGTAAAGCAATGGTTCAAGCACCAAGAGAGGCGACCACAGCAATAAAGGGTTTGGAACAAGCAGATTCACAAACACGACCAGGCGCCAGCCCAATTGCAACTTCATATAAAGTGGGGGAACTCACATTATCATCAAACGGGACCATGCCATGCCCACTGCCTATGCCGCCTGACATCGAGGTTGATGGTTTGGAACTTTTCGCTGGGACAATTTTGTGCAGCACGTCGGTTATTCGGTCAAATACTGACATGGCTGGATTGGTGGGAGACTAGACTGAATGAAGGTGGGAACGGGCGACTGCCGGATTCTAGAATTCGAAGTTTATCTTCCAATGGTTCTGCCGGGAATGTATGTGGGGGTTGGGGTTGGACACTGGATGGTGGGATATGAATCAAGCCGCTGGGATGGATGGATGGATGGACGGATGGAGGATTGGCAGGAGGGGGATGGAATGTTAGTGGTACTGGTAGTTGCTCGTGGTTGAGGTGGAGAGGTATGGGTTTCCCAATCTGAGCACGTGCCTCGACTCCATGAAATCATTCCCAGTTGCGACCTTTCAAGTTCCCACAGCCTCAGCCTCGCCCACCGCCTCGGCTGCGGCACAATGGCTATACAGACTTCCTTGGACTGCGGTCAACTCTGGGGAGACAATGTCTCACCAACCAACGTCAAGACCCCACAGGAGGCGGTGAAGTAATGTCCTCATGACATTTACGAACTAAATACAAAGATGGACGACTTGAAGCCCGTTGCTGACGTTCATTGCACCGCCCTCAGGTTCATGATGATGGCGCCTCTGGTTCAATGCGATCGGAGGTGCACCCCGGACGCAATAGTTACAGCACAATCGCAATATTTTGCACGGCAGAATGTTTAGTCAGACCCACACCAGGCACGGCCCAATAGATAGACGGATACGCCACTACTTACGTCGTTGCCAACGCTATCCATCTGACGTCTACATCCACCCTCACTGTGATAATCCCTACCCCCCTATTGGCATCAGCCCGCGCCGGGTTGGCCACGTCTGCTAGGCCTCCCGCTTCGCATTGAATCCCGGATGTCGCGGGTGTTCCCGCAACCCGTAATGGGAGATTGACGGTGCCTCGCGCGGTCAGCCAGTATTCAACTCGTTCCCTAAACTTGATGCGCAGCGCTTGCTTGATTTCATGCAGCCTTCCAGTTCCCTCAGCCGTGAAATTCATTTCGAGAGGTAAGGTCAGGACGTATCGGATTACAGCATATCGTTTCCTGGGGATGACGGGGTCGGTCAGCATAAAATCTGGTCATCCTCAGTTTCAATCTGTGGTTACCACCTGATCCTCCCTCACCTTTGATACTACTCACTCATTTAGCGGGCTCCTAGTGAGCACTAAAGGTACCAAAGGCTTGGCCTATAAAAGTGACACCCCCGCCTAGGATCATGGTGTTTGATACGACAGATGGACGATGCATTACATGGCCCGGAGGACCGCTGTGGCTTACATTTCAACTCATAATCCAGAACAGGTCACGTTTTTTCCCCCTCCCAATGCGCCCATGATCTTGATAACTATGCTTCAGCGCGGGTTTTCGTGGATGATACCAGGACACTGTATTCTCAACATGGGCGCCGACATCTGGTCCGACTAGCTCCGACGGAGTCGCTGGGAATCGCCCAGCATTTCGGAACGCCACGCACATCGCCAACGGATCCAGCGCGAATGGCCGAGTCTGAGTTTCCAATTCCAAGGTGAGGATGATGCGGTCCTTGGTGCCACTTCGTCCTGCTCTTTAATTAGGCTTCATTGCATTACGTGTACTCTGCCCTCTACCTCTGCCCCAGTGGAACCGGTCACTGTGCTAGTCGATGACCACAATCCAGTTACTTCATACCCATATATCGCGCCATTCAGTACCATGGTCTTTGGCCCTACAGCGCTGGGAGCATACAAACGTCCCAAGGAGTTCAAGCTCCGATGGGAGCAAATGTCACCCCAGGATTTGATACACGGAAACCCTCACCTCGCGCTCCGCTCAGGAAGGGCGCGGTGGCGCTGGGAGTTGTGGGTCCACCGCCCAGCTATGTATCTCCTAATGGCAATTTGTCACTCCTAGTGTTGTCATCGAGTGTGTACTGTACTAGGGGCCCACCGTACTCTGGCCTCAGATGGTTTTTTTCGCTTACATCTATACCTTATTAACTCATCCTTTCAAAATAAAACCTGTAGCCACCGCGCTCATGACTTGTCGCTAAGCCGCAAGAGCGTGTAGGGCGGTCGGGGTAGGTAAGCAGATCAAGGGTTGCCCCAGTCCGCATTTTGCGTGACAAGCAAGAACGCGAATAATCCCAGTCCCCCCGCCGCCGGGCCGGGCGCGGGGCGTTCGGTACAAGCGCAATGCAATATCTTGCTCGACTCCGATTCAGGAATGCGGCTGAGTAGTTGATGCTTACCTCACGCTACGCCGTGGGGGTGCACAGATATCTGCGCGCGTTGGTGGACTGGAAGCACCCTAACTGGAAGGGGTGTCAGCAGTAACCGGGCACTTACGCAGCGTGGGTTTGTATAGCATCCGAAACCCTTAGGCAGCCCGCGCCGCACTGCACTTGCGTAGACCCAGAGCTGTGGAGGAATTCGAGATATGCTCTGTGTGGATATGAATTCTCCGTTGGGATGAAGCATGAATTAAATAAATAGTGTAGAGACAGAATAACCAAGAGGTGTACGATAATATCCTATGCCATGCTAAACCACGATGCAGCGGGCTAGGTCGCTTAGAAGATCGCGCGGACAAGGCCGCCGCCGATAGCAGCTCCCGCGCCGAACCCAACGCCCCCTGCAGCTGAGTGCGCCATCTGTATGAGATGAGTCAAATAAACAGCAAACGCAATAAATGACAGGACGCACCGTATTGCCAAATTTGCCGTATTTGCTCTTCTTCTTTTCCTGGCCGGGGTCCTCCTGCAACCCGACATTGTTGGTGCCCTGGCCAGGCGGCGGCGGCGCGGTGGACTGCGTGCCGTGGAACGCGGCACCAAAGGGCTTGTACTTTGGCTTCTCGCTGTCCCCAGAATGCGCCTGTGGCGCGCTAACCTGGGGGAGCGGAGGGGGCAGCATGCGTGCGGGGCCGGCGGTGGGGGGGAGGGGCTCAACATAGTTGGCGGGGAAGAGCGCCTGCTTGCCGTTGACCCTGCCGGTCCACCAGTCCGCATTTGTCTCATCGACGATCTCAATGATGTCGCCCGCGGAGAAGGAGAGGTCCTCTGGGTCCTGTAGATGGTCAGTATTTGGTCATCAGATGGCGTGTAGCAAGGGCTGGCCTACCTGGTTGTTCTCGTTGTAGGCCCAGAGGGCGCGGGCCTGGAACGTGGTTGCTGGAGTGGGCATGGACGGAGCCCGTTGTGGGGTGGGGGGCGCTGCTGGGGTGCTGATGACGGTGTTCTTCATGCGTGTGGCAAGGGATGCCGCTCCTACGGCGTTATTGTTTGTATTGGGCAGCTTCGAGAGCATAGTAGATGCATCTGCCTGGGATATATAGTTCTGTGCTACGAGGAACTGGACGTTGCTCTCAACCTGTGAGACGATGTGAGCCAGGAGTGCAGCAGACTGGGGGTCTTGTGGTGCCATGGTGGTTGTGGTAGAAGTGAGCAAAAATAAGCCCTAACCCTAAAAGCGATGCCTGCTGTTACGCTCATCTCTCAAGTCCCAGCCCACGTATCCCCCGACGAGCACAGGGCCATCGTCGCACAGACTCCTGCCTCCTTTGGTGACATTCCACCCATACTCAGACATAAGCAACCCGCCGTCCGCGTCAAGCTCGACCCCTCACTCGACGGCCTCGACGCAGCACACGCCGCTTCGGGCACGCTCTACGTCCTCACAAGGTATTCCCACTCCATCCTTTATATCCGCTCATTAACTTGCGCAGTGTGTTGGCCTACGTCTCCGACTCGGGTGTCGGGTTCCAGATCGCGTACCCTACCATCACCCTGCACGCTGTCTCCCGTGCCGGCAATACACCCGCCATCTACTGCCAGTTAGACGAGCAGGCACCAGATGCACCCCCAGCTGATGACGCGGATGTACCGATGCGCGAGCTCACCATTGTGCCGCAGGACGCCTCATCTTGTGCGTCCAAAATTCCACTAATCTAATCACATCGCGCCTAATCCGCGCATAGTGGACCCCATATTCGAGGCCCTCTCACAGTGCGCGTCCCTGCACCCCGACCGCACGCTCGGAGACGACAGCGACGAGGGCGACGACGCCTTAATCGATACGGGCGGGTTCGAGGTATTTGACGGTGACGCGCAGCAGGAGCTCAGCGCCGCAGGAAGGGTGCGCACCCATCCCGCTCCTGATGCACGCTATGCACCATACTAGCTCATGCACAGGCTGCGCTCGCGCATCTTGAGTCAATTATCTATGATCCTGCTGATGAGAGGGAGGAACTGGAGGGAGAAGTGTTTGAAGACGCAGAAGAGGAAGAGGTAGGGGAAAAGGAGAAAAAAGCAATCGCGGAAAATGGAGATGAAAATGAGCGGTAATATTATTTGTAAGGCGGGGCAATTCACACACATTGGCGCGTCCGAGTCCACCCTTCCCTCGATCGCAGCGAACGACCTAGCCCGCTTCGAATAACTCAAATATACATGTACAACGACGAATTCCTGACGGCGAAACGGATAAGGTACACGCAAGGGAATATACACTATCCGAGTTTTTCCAACTCCACGGCATGTACTGCGATCCTTGCATTGGGTTGGATTACTTATAAACACAGTGTTCCACCGGTCCTTCGGACGTTTTTCACCTCACAGACCGGGTTTTCCACCCGACATTCAACATCAAGGTCCATGACGCGTGCCGCTATGAATCTGTGGCCGTAGAATGGAACCTGAGTGAAGTAGGCATCCTGGAAACCCGTCAACCTCAAGTTCACTTCCCGTGCTCTGTCGAATTCTCGTCCGATCCAGGCCAGGCTACGCAGAAACACAAGAACTTCGTGTATATCGAGCATACGCCGTTCAAACGCGCGAAAAGATAAGCTATCGATTACATCTACGTCATGTAATTACGGCGTCGACCAGTCGCTTTCATGATGCTCCACTGGTCCTCGAGACACTCAGTCTAAAAGCTCCACAGATTGGATCATCTAGCTAAACAAAGTTGCCATGATGATAATTGCTGCGATATTTCCCCTGGCAGTGATCAGTTAAGGAATTCCTAGTTTTGAAGCCTTTAGTGTGCGTGACAATTGCATCATTTCCTGCAGATCTTCAGCAATATAGTTCAGAAAAAACTAAAAATCATTTGAGTGCCTGCTTCGTCTAAATTCCATCCCTGGCACCTATCCTCCGCCATTCGCGTTGGTGCTCTGGCATGGTTCCATCGTTCCTGACACTTCTATCCATACCTTTCTGATTCAGTACCACCAGAACTCACACAATCGTGGCGGGATTTGTAGTATCAATATTACATGATCTCAACCTGGCTGTACTATTGCCCTGCGTGGCGGCCTCCTGAGAAAATTGATCCCGAGGGTCACAATTATTGGAACGGGAACATGCGTCGTTTCTTATGGATAAATCACTCGACGTAGCTGACAAAGGAACAAATACGATTTCTAAAGTGAAATATTACATGAACACCTACAACAAACTCCGCCCACTTCAAACCCTCCCAATGTCCAATAATCCTCGTGTAGAACCCATCAATAATAGTGGGCATATGAAAAGTAGTTCACTCACCGGCCCTGGGGGCCGTCCCCTCAGACGACCACCTGCCGGGAACGCGAATGGTATTAGTAACGCATGGAGGGGGGTGTCGGGAATTCTCTCACCACCGAGGAGGGAGAGATAATCCTATTTCCCACTAACATTCCCCGGGAGACAACAGTCACGAGCGCGGGAGTGAATCGACCTCGCCCGGCGGAATAGAGGGCATACGGCCATGCTTCCGTCTCGACATGGTGTGCGATGCAGCGCTACAAGAATGAAGGTGTCGTGCACACCAGAGGTCTCTTCAGGGGTCGGGACCAGCGCCTGGGTGGCCCCTTGCCCTTCTGGGTTGCTCATGATTGTCTCATGGTGGAGAATATCAGCGTCGTGGCTAAGCGCGACCGGAGGACGGGATGCTATCACGAGTATGTCAGATGGCATAATACAACGACGACTCACCTGGATTGAATCTGAGCATCTATCAGTCACATCAAAATCTTAATCAAATCCGCTCACCTTCGACCCCGGAATGGGGAATGGCGGGCATCCTCCGAGACAACGAGCACGGACGCGGGAATGGATCAACCTCGCCCGGTGGAATAGAGGGCATACGGCCATGCTCCCGCCTCGACATGATGTGCGATGCAGCGCTACAAGAATAAAGGTGTCGCGCACACCAGCGGTCTCTTCGAGGGTCGGGACCAGCGCCTGGATGGCTTCTGGGTTGTCCGTGATTGTCTTTTGATGGAGGTGTAACCCCACGCGTGAGCGGTTGTGAGATTTTCGGGAGATGATGGTGGTACGAGGGAAAGAGGGAATGGTGGGGGAATTCAATGTTGGGGGATTTATATAGGCGGGGAATGTGGCTGACGTTTGGTTGGACGTTTGGCTGAGTTCCCCCTATTCTGATTTTAGTCATTAAATTACTATATTTGGGACGCTCGATCACGCAGTGGATCGGTCTCTCATCATGCATCTGCCCAGGTCCAGCCTTGTCATAACACCTACCTGTTCGGAGTCCTAGCAGATAATGTCGTTAGGCCACATGTGGCTCATACTCCTCCTCAGAGATCTGTGTTAGGCAGTTTAATTCTGTCACGATGTAATCAAGGCGGGTTAGGGCAGCGATTGAGCCCTTCGCAAGGGCGAAACCCGCTCAAGTCCCTATGTACGCGCAAGGCCAAAATAATGAGAAAACCAGGATTTGTCTGATTCAGTGACGTCCATAGTCAATCGGTAGTTGCTTTCGTGGGCCACCAGGATCATGCATGCGACATCGCTGTGTAGAACAACTTCTGCTCCGAACTTTGGTGTCGATGATGGCACTTAGCTTCAACTATGATCATGATCATTACATATCCGCTCAGCGGCTGTGGTCATCTTATTACCTCGCATTGATGTACATGGTAACAAAACCATCGAAAAGCGAATCGCTGAGCCAGATGATATATACCCACGCCACCTCCATCGCATTACCCTTCCGCCTTGGCCTTCCCAAATGATGAAAACTGTAACCCCGCCACCAGTGCTGGGAGTGGCTTTTGGTTAAACGTCGGCAACGGACCCCAATCAAACGATGGTGGCGACGCAGCAACAGCAGCAGGCGGCGTAGCGCCTGTCTTTTTCAGCGGCACCGATCCATGCCGCTTCGTCCCAGACCCTGCGCCGCGTCGCTGGGGTGGTAGCGGCGACGAGGGATTAAAGTTATCCTCTTCTGGGAGGTTCCATGCAGGCAGGGTTGCCACTTCCCCGGCCACACCGGGGGGAGGGGGGGTGAATAGTGGTCCAAACCCGGGCTTGAACCCCGCGCTCTCTGATTTCTTCTGAGGCGTCACAAATTCCACAGGGGCCTGCGCGGCATTTACGGCTGTGGTGTTCAGCAGAGGTTCTGTGCGCACGACAAGGAGCGCGCGCTTGAGTCGCTGCGCCGAGCGCTCGGCGTTGAGTGCAGCCGCGGTGGTGATGGCGACGTGGGGTGTGACAATGTATGGCCGGTGTGATACCGGATCTGGCAGGCGTGGGTCGCGTGCCGCCGCAGTGGGGGTGGTAGGTGTTGAATTTGAAAGTGAGAGGGATGTGACATTGAGCTTGGCCAGCCGCGATGCGAGCGCGGATACCTCATCTGCTTGCTGCCGCACCGCGAGGTCAATGTTACGGTATGTGCGGTTAATGGTGTCCAACGACGGGGCCCTGAATAGTCATCTTATCGGGCACTAAGTGTGGATGAATCTTGGATCCTCACGTTAATCTAGGTTTCCCCGTACCCGCCTGATTAAGCCGCTTCTTCGATCCCTGAAGGCTAGCCTCCAACTTAGAAATCCGATCGCGCATGATCTTTGCAAACATCAAAAAAAAATCAGAGTGTATCCCCTGTGCATCACTCACCCTGATGCTCCTGCGCAATTGTGTTTGTGTCTCCAGATGCTCTGGGCCAAGTGTGCGTGATTTCAACATCTTCGCAAACTCACTATCGCTCTTTGCTTGATTGAACCGCGCTATTTCCTCGCGTCGCGTCCCCGCTGCAAGTGCCTAGTTAGCCCAGCCCACATATCCACACATCCGCGCGCACCTTTCAGCATGCTACTCTGCAACTCGCGCAGTACCTGTCGTTGCCCCTCACGCGCCTCCTGCAACTGTGCCAGGTCCTGGGCGTACTGCCGCACCAGCTCCCCGAACGCCTCCATCTCACTCAGACCCCACCG
>QGOG01004856.1:0-12683 GCA_003313185.1 Collybia sp. MG36 | reverse complement strand
GATTCGTCGTCATTTGCATCGCCCTCGTAACCTTCCGCTCTCTCCGCACGCTAAGAGTGCTTTGCCGAATCTGATTGTAGATATTCGAGAACTTCACGGGACCAACTTTCTCTTGTATCAAGTCTTGCAATTCTATTGCGATGGTTTTCAATTCATCTACCCGTCATTTCGTCAGTCCGATAGGAGCATATTTTGGTTGAAAAGGCCTCACCCATCTGAGGGTCACGAATTGTGTCGTCGTCACCCAACCGATATACTGGTGTCAAGATGTGGACCAGATATGGTTCGACCCGGGCTGATTCCATGTGTGTTACCATCGCAGCGAACCATTTGAGTACTGCTAGTGGTTGTTGCGACCAATTGGACTATGAATGCTGTGCCATGAGATCGAGTTCGGGAAAAGAAGGGGAAAGACATACATTCGTCGAGCTCCGGTTCCGCCTCGCAATCTGGGCTGACTTGATTTGGTAGGATAGTTTGGAAAATAACCATGGCAACGTCCTGAGGTGATCCCCTGTTTCTTTCTCTGGCTGTTCTGAATCATCCTGGCCTTGCATGTGCTCCTCATGTTGGACGGGCATCTCGTAAAAGCACTTGCTGATGTAGAAAAGATTCTTCACTACCTGTAAGCCGAGAGCCTCATCAAGGTGTTCGCCCTTGAGCTGGAGACAAAGCTTCTTTGCGACTTCCTGCATACCCACTAGTGATAATGGATTACTGTCGGCCAGATTGACCTGGGGCGGCGCGACGGGAATGGCGGTAAAAAGCAACCCAAGCAGCCTACATGACGCGGTTCGTACCCAGGCATGGGGAAAGAGCAAATGTGCTGCAATCAAGTTCCAAGTAATTGATTCCTCCCGCGTTGTGAAATCGGGGAATATGCGGAGAACCTTGATCAACACTGTCAAGGCGTGGTATGGGGCTTGCCAGTCTAGATCGACCTCCATTCCGGCGGATTCACCATCTTCCAACTCGGATGCGTCTAGTTTTTGTGCACTTCGAGCCAGCGCGGCTTCGAGGTCTTCGACGATAGCCCGAACATATGGAAGCAGACCACCTTGCATTGCGTCCAGAAGAAATCCATAAACTTGGGAAGCCACCCAGCTAAGTTGCGGCTGGGAATGCTGTGAAGCCCAGGAGTGAAGGTGGGTCATGATCGTCCGCCGATGGGTGTCGTCCAGTCGTAGGAAGAGGCTTTTGATCAATTGAGCTGCCATTTCTCGGCATTTCGCTGATTCATCATTCGCAATGGCCATAACTAAGGCGACGAACAAAAGGTCAGCATATTCCCGAACAAGATTTTCCTGGAATTTGGTGATGATTGCAGCCAGTAGCTCCATCACTGATTGTCGGCCACTCTCGTATACATATGATAAATTTTTGGCGAGGAAGGTCATTTGATTACGAAGCCGGCCTTTGCCTTGCGGATAATCTAAAAGGAATTGAAGTAGGACTCCGCGACACAGTTCCTGGACTTGTGGGGACTGGCTCGTCACCATGATTTCTGATACTTTGTCCATGAGATCATATATTTCTGGCACCACGAATTTCCGGGCTACGATTGCCCGTAGCATCGTGAAAACGGCGGCTTGCCTGGAAGGATCCTCCAAATCAGGCGACATTAACTCAAGGAGGTACGTGAGGTCTTTTTCTTTGACTTGCACAGGGGGTCCGTCTCGGAGTATTTTGGAAAGGGATTTAAACGCTATTTGAACAATCTCGGCCTCCGTGTTGCCTGCCTGTTTGATTATTTCTAGAACCTGCTGGACGAAGACCGGTAGCGACTTTTCCATCGATTTCAACGGACAGCGAGTGATAGCCGCGGCGGCTCTGAGACCCAAAAGGAGGACGGGTGTGCTACTCGAATAGAGAGTATTCCCTACGACGACAACCATCGATCCTAGTCGAGCTATAATTTGAGCGTCGTGAAAGTCAAAACGACTCCGGCGGAGAGCCGTGATCAAAAGATCTAGACCAAAGGCGACGAATCTGGGGTAGCCGTAAGAACACACACAATAAGAGCTTGAAAGAGGCATACCGGAATGAATTGTTAATGTAGTGGTCGGTTTCTGACGTCAATTGTCGTCGCATCTGGACAAGCTCGTCGGCCTTGCGATGGCTTTTTCGACGTGCCGGAGTTTGTTTGAGAAATTGGGCATTCTGACTGATCAACGTGTGGCATAACGTCAAGAGCTCGCTTGGGGTCAGATACTTGCTGCTATTGAGCCCACTGGCCACCCGTTTCAAACACTCCTCAACAAGCTGCATAACCTTCTCTGATTCAGTTTCCTGCATGATCGCGCGGAGTGGAAGTAGAAGACTGCTGATTTTACTTGGTGTGATGTGCTTTGCCATGATTGCGAAGGAATCCAGGCCTTTGGCTGACGAAGACCTGACCTCGCGCATCTTGGTCTTGAACTCATCGGACTGCGTATCTTTTCCGGACTCCCCAAAGATAACCTCAGCGGCAATATGTGCCACATCGCTGACGCTACCATCAAGATTCTCGAATTCCTCAGCATGTTCTTTGCTGGTGATATGGGAAAGCAGCGCCTGAGTTGTGTGTGCAAGTACATGCAATTGTGGCCCACGGAGAAGGGCTGCCCGTAGCTCCCGTAGCATAAGTGGAAGATACGTGGGGCCTAAACTCACGGCAATCTGCACCAGGGCATCACGGGTGAGATCTCTGGTATCCTGCGATTTACTTCGCATTACTTGACTGAGAATGGTCAGCAATCGGGTGATCTGGGGTTCTCTAGTCGCGGAAGGGAGATTTTTAGCGACCTTGACAATACCAACGGATACAGGAATTCTTGTGCTGTCCTCGGTGGTAGGGTCATGCTTTTCGAGATGAGTGAGCAAATTAGGTAGAAGACGTAAGTTGACAGCATCTGCAATGCGGGCGGTGTTTTGCGCGAAAGGTTCAATGGGCAGGTCAGCTCCCTCTTCTTTATCTTCATCCACCTCATCGCTGGGTTCAGGGTTCCCGATGGCTGGCACAATCTCTTCCATAGGAAAGTGGAAATTGTCCAACAAGGCAACGAGTGTTCGAACATATACACGTTCAGATTCATCTTTGGCTCTGGATAGTTTGATGTATTTTTGGACTAGTGCGTGGTAGGGTCCCCAGGAAAGGTGTTTCGCCATCCTGCCAGTCGTGGTGATGGCATCCTGGACAAGATGATGGTCGATGGAACTTGTGGATTGAATGTAATTCCCAACGAGAGGAACGAAGATTTCCGCAAGGGTATTGCTGCGAAGATGGCCCTCGTCGCAATGACCCGAGAGGCGGCGAAGCGCTCTGGATCGCCGATGGATTTGGACGTGGTGGATGTTGTTGAAGAAGTTGGCTTCCTCGTCTCCACCGGCAAGAAGCACTTTCATCTCTCGTAAAGTGGCAATATGGTCACATTTGTCGACCGCGTACGCGATAACCCCGAGAACCTCTGCTCGTACCATCTCGTTCTTGGAGCGCAACCCGTTTTTCAGAGCAGGAAAAAGGATCTTGAGAAAAATATCCTCGTGCTCCGAGGATTTGGGGTTGGCAACAAAATCAATGAAATGTTTCATGGCGAAAGAGGCATTTGTCCGCACTGCTAATTCGGCAGCATCTTGAATAAAGTTCAGCATATTATACAGCAGGGGGATCCAATGCAGCGCAGAAATCGTCAGGTACGTTTCTTCGTTCAATGTGGAGAATGCTGCGAGTCGGCGGTCGAAATCAGGCTCATTCAAGCGTTTTGCAGAGTATGCATTAAGGGATGTGACAAGGGCGGCGAGACCATAAATCGACGGTTGAATGTCAGCCAACCGGTTGAAGGCGGAAACAAGGTTGAGCCGAGCGGGGGAAGACCGAAGTGTTTGGAAGAGCTGAGAGAGGAGTTTGTATGTCGCAATAAAATTCGCGCTATTTGAATCATTGAGATCCGTGATTAACACGAAGAGGTTGTTCAATATTTTGAGCAAGTCGACTTTGATTTTCTCAGATACTAGCTTGCTGGGTTTGCGCAGAAGTGGGGTGAAGAGGTTCAACAGAGCCAATGCTTGTGTGGAGTCTGTGGAAAATTGCGCAACCTCCGACAAAATATGTATCTGCCGTTGCCCGAGAGGTGATGCTACCGAAGCGACACCTTTGGTTCGCTCCGCTTGAATAGCCAAGTTTTTGAGAAGGACAGAAACATGGGGCTTGACCACTTCATCTGAAATAGAAGTGTTTTCAACGGAAAGACCCAAGAGTTGATCAATGATATCATATATTCGCGATATGACAGGCGGTTTAACATTGGTAGCAACGAGGCAATCATAGATTTTCGGTAGGACCTTGTTGTCATAATGGACCAAAAATTTGACGCGGTCAATTTCGATTGTCCATGTGTAAAAGAGCTCCAATAGAGCGGACGGAGCCTGGGTATTCTCTGTGTCCAGGGCACAGAGGCGGGGCGAGATGAAAGAATCAAACGCCAGGGGTAGAAATGGCGTGAAATCGAATTTGACCGGGCAGCGGAAGAAATCTGCAAACCGTTTCAAACCAATTTGGCGGATCGACCGAATTTTCTTCGACGATGGAACCGTATTGCTATCGTCAACTTCGTCTAGATCCTCGAGCTGTTCTTCATCCTCCCCAATGGTGGTTTCAGGAGGCGACCTTGTGATCTGAGCCTGAGCGTCGTTGATAAGATCTAACGTGGTCCCGAGCAAGGTTGGCCAATATATGACCAGCCTAGAGCCCAAATGTTTCATGACGTCGCCTAGCAGAGTCAAATAGCCAATCTTCTGCTTGTCCGAAACCACAGCTGGAATTGCATTGAAGTAAAATATGGCATCCTGTCGAGAACCCTTATCCGAAGAGAGCGGTCGCAACATCAAATCCACTAGAAGCCCAAGTTCTTCATCCGTGCAACCCGCGAGCGAGCTCAGAACTGCTGCTCGCCGATCAGCACCCCGATTCCTACTTCGCTTTTCAAGCATCAAACCAAAAAGAAGCCGAATGATGACCCCCACCACTTCCTTGCGGTCTTGAGTAGGAATCGTAGCGATATCCAAAGATGAAAGTTCATCGCGCCACCGAGTATCATCAAGTAAAGCCCGAAGCTTGTCTTCGTAAGTGGATAGGGAGGGTGACTTGTAAGTGAAAAGGCATGTAAGAGCAATCGTTTGGAGCGGGCGATCCGGATGCGAAAGTAGGGTTATATAGAACGCCCGGAGGGTTTCAGTCGAGTGCAATGCCTTGGGGTTATTGAATTTCGAAAAGAGGGTTAACCACGGGATGAGCTTGTGCTTGGCAATAGGAGGCTCAATATCCGGGCCAGCGATCGACAGGAAGAAAGGGATTAGCTCTCTGTTGTGTTTTTCGGCGAGGGATGAGCATTCTCCTAACGCAGATAGCAATTGCAGTTCGTAGGAACGTGTGTCAAGTCGATCGCGGCGACTTTGGGCCTTGGAACTATTTTTGAGAAATCCAACGCGGTCATGAATGTAACTCCTCACCAGGGTGTCCGCATCGAGGTGACCACCTCCCACCCAATTAAAAACAACGCTACGAAGTTTGTGGGCGCTCGGATCTCTCCATGACCTTTCCTCCTCCCATGGGTCACTGGGATCTTCATCCGTCACTTGACCATCCCCAACCTCCGCTGGTGATGGCGACTGACTGTCACGAACGAGCGTTCTTAGTTCTTCAAAAACAAGGTCCCAAATGAGGCCGCCGAATCGTTGGGACAGTAGCGCTAAAGCCCCCGATGCTGGTGACCATAAGGGTCGTAGATTGACCTTGAGCTGCGCTGAGATATATGGTGTATAAGTCAATATTATATCGTAAAACCAATGGCCTCACCAATTAGCCAACGCCCACATAAATCTGCACCAACCTCATCCGAGTCTTGTAATATCTGGGTAATTCTACCGATACGGAGCACCCGGTCGCGGACACCTTGAACATCAAGCGAAACTTCTTCGCCTTGGAGACATCTTCGGATGACCTCCTGCGTTCCGGGAGGTGATTTGACCAGGTTAGATGAAAGAAGTCGCAAAGCGTTGAGCCGTAAAGGTCGCGCGTGAGACAGTATGCATTGCTGTAAGTGTGGATATATATCTTCGAGTGGCATTGAAGATGCTCCCGTTTGGCTTTGTTATGTATGAATTGACGAGTACCCCCACAAAGTGGGCCCGCTTACCTGGTTTGACATAAGGCTACTAACCCTTCCAGAACATCCGGAGACCAACACCACACCACTACACATTGTGTCGCCCAGGAATGAAGTGGGATCTGACCCCTAAATTCCGATCGTTCTCGCCTTGAGATTGTATTCATGCACATACCCAATGCACAGGCCAAACTTTTAACGGTAGGATCAGCAGTGTCGATTTCTACGCTAGATTTCTCGAGTGTCGTCGTGACGATATCGATGAGTATGGGTACCACATCCCCAGAGAAAAGGCTCGACAGCGTTAGAATGTCTCTTAGTTCTGTAATCTTGGGATTCTTTGAGATTAGGGCAGACTGACAATTGAGAAACCACCCACGCTTTGTGCCCCGCTATTTTCCCATGGTCGCAATCTCCCCAACGCCCATCTCTCGATTTTACTTGCCCATACCATATCAATCTCCCCGGACCCTAATTTGTTACCGCGAGCTAGCGCAGCTAAGCAATGGAGTATCCGAATTGGCTCCTTCTCGAGCATGGTCGGGGATACGGTATTCTTCAAAAGGAGAGGCATCGCGATAAGTTTCCAACCGCCCCATCCAAATTCGGCCAAACATCCATTCAGGCTGAGCGAGAAAGAAAAATTCCCTTCTTCGGACCATAACTTTGTCAAAAGCCGCAGACCAGCGCTCAACCAGAGGGCCATATCGGATGCGGTGAGGACAGCTGTAAAGAATTTAAGGAGTGTTTCGTGCTGATCTAACGTCAACGGAAGTCGGATAGACTCGGTCAACAATACAGAGAGCTGAGAATCTAAGATAAGGTCTTGAGATATCGAAAGATACGCACAAGCTGGAAAGCCTACGAGTAAGACGGGAGCCCTGGCGCACCGCACAAAGCAGAGCGACGACTTCCAAGGTACGGTTAAGGCGCTGGGAATCAGATGTCGATAAGCCATCCCTATGATCGAGAACCGAAACGAAGAGTTCCACGACAATATCGCCAACGGGTGAGAACTGTTCCGCGTCGTTAACGTGATGAATGAGGGCAGTAAGTACCCTTCGGATGAGCGTGAATATAGAACCGGAGTTGTCACAGTCCAGATAGTGACTGAACACGAGTTTTACAACAGATGAGGTTGCGGTATGGAGTGTATGGGATACAGACTGTTAGAGGAGGTTAGCTTCGAACCATCAAGATAATCCTAACGAACTTTACATGCAAACACGAGAGACCATGCGGAAGCATCCGGTATCCCATCGACAGTCTCCATCATTAATCGTACTGCCTTTTCTCTCATGTCGGTTTTCATCCTCCGAAGGACAGAGCCCCAGACTTCGGCCATAGCTCTCTGAACCTCCGGCAGACATTTTAAGAGCGTGTGGTGAAAAAGCGACCAAGTTTGGTCCAAGAGATCTAGATCAATAGAGGGGAGAAGAAAGTATTTGAAAAGGGACGAAAATGTTCCTAGTAACGTGGTGAGCGCAGGTGCGGATATCGATCGCGGTAGCAATTTGAACAGTCGGCCAAGAAGGTCTTGATATGATGGTAATAAAGTTGTGCGCAAGTCATGGGCCATTTTCTGAAGAAGACTTTGAGCGGATCAGTGTTGAACTGCATCACACATCAGGCGGTGAAATTACTCAAGCAATGCAACGAATCCCTCGTCGTCAGAAATATCCAGCGCCTCTGTCCACATGGAAATAATCTGCCTCCAGTTATGTAACAAAAGCGGCATTGAGGCGGACAATGGATCCGCCTGGTGCGCAAACTGGAGGAAGCTTGGTGCGAGATTGAGTTGTCGCCAGTGGGTAAGGCCTTGGTGAAAATGGGATCCATTGTCCTGCAGAAATTGATTCAAGTGAATTATGGGAAGGTATTTGATTTCCTACCTCGATCTCGTTCTCTACATAACGTTGATTAAGAGCCGAGGGAAGGTGAACTTCCTTCAAGCTTTGATTATAGGACTTATGCTACGAGACTCGTGTGAGGGGAATAGGTACGGATAGCAGAATCACACACTTTGAATCTTTTTACACGAGGTAAATCTTCATCGTCCATGATGTACTTTTGAATTGACCAGTGTCAACAGCTGCCGTTGTTCAAATAGAATCTGCTGGTGGAGGTTGGTGAACCATGAAATTATTCTTAGCTTGGTTTGATTTGGATCTATGGCCGTGGCGCTGATAAGCAAACATGTCACATCCTCGGGCTTGACTCGGATTCAGCTGCGCCGCAGAGTCTGGCCCACATGTAATCAAACTTGGTCTCGCTCCCCTTTACTTTATTCTCGTCCACGAAAATGTCCTCCTACGATAATATGTTAGAACGTCTTTCTTCGAAGCCTGAATGGTCCACACAGAACGAATTGGTTTGGAGTCCCGTTCATTTCACCATGTTTCAGCCGGGTGATTTATATTTACAGGCGCTACTGGAACCTTTCACCTTTATTACTTCCAACCCTGGAAAAGAAATTCGGGGTCAATTGATCGCAGCTTTCAACCGTTGGTTGAATGTTCCACAGGACAAGCTTTGTGTGATTACCAAGGTCGTCAACATGTTGCATGCTGCGAGCCTTATGTATGTGCCCGTGCTAAACACAGAATATTTCATAACATGAAATAGGGTGGACGATATTGAGGACGACTCGCAGCTAAGACGAGGCAATCCTGGTAAGTCCCTTCTTGTATTCTGTACGAGGTGTAACGTCTGCACTAGTCGCCCACAAGATTTATGGAATTCCTCAAACTATTAACACCGCAAACTATGTCTATTTTCTTGCTTATCAAGAGCTTTTCAATATTAGACACTCGACAATGATGGCTCACGATAAGGACCTTGACGCGATCGTTACTGGTACCATTATCTTTTGCGCCCGCCATTTTTTCAATTGCACTGACACCCGATCAGCCGAACTACTTTCTTTGCATCGAGGTCAAGGACTCGAAATTCTGTGGCGCGATTCGCTGCAATGTCCGTCTGAAGATGAATATATTACAATGGTTAATAATAGTATGTCGTCTCTCGGCCATCCCCGAGAGACCCATCCAACTGGTTCAATAGAGACTGGCGGGCTGCTCAGAATAGGAATAAAATTGATGATGGCCTGCTCTGCCACGAATATGAACATGTACGTTGAAACCTTCAAGTACCCACATACTGACTGTCCCACAGAGATTATGTACCACTTGTAAATCTTATTGGGGTGTATTTCCAAATTCGAGACGATCTCATGAATCTCCAAAGCCCCGAGGTGGTGACCGTTCATCTCATTTTACACCTGCTAACCCACCCCCAGTACACATCAAACAAAGGGTTCGCTGAGGATCTTACGGAAGGAAAGTTTTCTTTTCCCGTGGTTCACGCAATCCATGCGGATCGTTCAAATCGCCAAGTCCTGAGTATGCCCAAGTTATCTCCGAGCAGATCCTATATGTATTTGACAAAATAGATGTTTTGCAGAAGCGCCCGACTACGCCAACACTCAAGATCCACACAATATCGTATCTCAAAAACCATACAAAGTCCTTCGAATATACACTCCTTGTTTTAGAAAACCTCGAGGGCCAAATTCGGAGGGAGATAGCGCGCCTCGGGGGCAATATTGGTCTGGAGACAATCATGAATCTACTCCACACCGACCAGACGAGTTTGCGTTAGTTCAAACCTTCGCAGTCCGTTTTTGGGTCAATAGAACGTGATAAACATACAATGATCCGTCGTGCGATTCGCAATAAGTTACGTCCGGAATTGGCGGATTGCGATTTCCGGAATATAAGCTTTCCGCAGTCTCTTCAATTATTCCACGTGGTAGACAGAAGCGACACAATAGAAAATAGCTATTAGGAGCCCAAGAGCACCCAGAAAAGCTGTCTTATACATGGAAGTCCAGTGTCTACGGAAACAGTCTCAGTAATTCTGGGGTTGTGACGCCAACAGTGATCATCAATGCATCAAGTGCTAATTGATGAGTAAATAATCCTGAGATTAGCGAAACGAACAAGTTCTGAATCGATGTTACCCGAGAGGTAACTTGTTATTACTGTCAAAGGGCTCGATTTCACACAAAGGCCTCAAGTTCAGAAGCCCTGGCACTACGTATCGGCGGCGATACTACCAGGATTTCTGGACTTGAGGCCTTTGTGTGCTTCCTGTCAAGATCCTCATTCACGACGGATCCCCTTGTTTCACATAGCCGTCATTGGCCCACAACTATGACTCAAGCGCGATAACATGCTCAAAGGATTCCAGATTTGGAAGATGTAATCAAATTGCTGCGGCGCCCACAGCCGTCATGTACACATTGCTGCCTCGAGGATACGCCCACCAATGCAAACATAAAGGGCACAGAAATATACAGCGGCTCCCCACAAATACGCAAACGCCTACATCGCGAATCATTGCCCATGTCTGACATCTCAAATTCGTCCTTTGGAATCGACGACTCTGCGTCGTCCGCTACGTCAAATGAAAATGGCGGGGTTGGCCTATCCAACCCGCAAGTATCAAAAAGCAGACGGGCTATGTTAGACCTTGTGAATCGACTGCATAGTACCGGGTATGGGTTTCGCAACCAAGATTTTCGTCACTGATGATAATTTCCAGGGTCCAAATCGATATCGACCTCCCACAAATCGCTGTCATAGGGTCACAAAGTGCTGGGAAATCCTCCCTAATCGAATCAATTTCAGGCATCACACTGCCTCGCGCGGCGGGAACGTGCACCCGGTGGGCACTTCAGGAGTTTGTTTTTTGATACCCCACTCATACCGTGACAGCTGCCCCACAGAATGCCAATTGGCGCGCTCGACTGGCCTATGGAGGTGCATTGTCTCGCTTCGTTTCATTAAGGACTCCAGAGGGCAAACGCTCGGACATGCACGAAAAGAGGTCTTTGGCGCCCCGATCTTCAACAAATCCGAGGTCGAGGAGCGGATTCGTAGAGCCCAAAGAGCCATTTTGAATCCCAATCAACCTTCCAAAAAATACCTTGAGGGTGACGACGAAGACTCAGCCACGGAAGTTAGCTTCTCTACGAATTGCGTTTCCCTCGAAATTAGCGGCCCCGACGTTGCAGACCTATCTTTCTGTGACTTACCAGGTTCGCATGTCGCTTTCACGTTTCTTGAATCAAACCAAGCACATAATCAGGTCTCATTGCAAGCGTAAGCAAAGGGGGGAATGAGGGTGATATCGAGCTCGTCAAGAGCCTCGTGACTTCGTATATCCAGAAGCCGAGCTGCCTCATTTTATTGACCGTGGCATGCGAGAGTATGTCGTTCTTTCTTTCGGGTCGCTCGGTTGCATCAACTTTCATCCATAGCCGACTTTGAAAACCAAGGGGCACACCACCTTGCGAAATACCACGACCCCGCGGGCAAGCGAACCATAGGTGAGTGTTATTTTCATTGTGGGCGTCAACGAAAGTAAAACTCAGTACAATCGCTTACTAGGGGTGCTCACCAAACCTGACCGCATCCCGCAAGGCGAAGAGGCGAGCTGGATTCCCTATATCCGAAACGAAAAAGAATCGCTCGAAAATAATTGGTACTGTGTCAAACAACCCAACTCAAATGAGTTGAAGCAAGGTATTACCTGGACGCAGGCGCGCACTCGCGAGGATGAGTTTTTCTCCATGACGGCACCATGGTGTAATTTGGATCCAATGTATCAGAAGTACCTTCGTACCTCTAACCTTGTGGATCGCCTGAGCTCCATTTTATCTGATCTAATCTCGAGACGGTGAGGCGGCTCTCCTGCACCCTGGCCATAATGCTGATGGACTGTTAGGCTCCCAAAAATACAGGAAGAACTCGAAAATGCCATTTACAACGCTCAGCAAGCGCTCAACCTGCTCCCAAGGGAGCCATCAAAGCAGCCTATGAATGAAATCGCAACTCTCCTCCACGTTTTTACAACGGATTTGGCGAAGCACGTCGAAGGGATTCCCGACGAAGCGGGTCTTCTGCAGGGGATACGGCCCGCCCAGGAGAAATTTCGCTATGCTATACGAAACACAGCTCCTAAATTCATGCCTTATGAAAAAAGGTATGCTGGTAGGAAGAGTATCCCAAAGGCGACCTTTTTGTCCAACGAAGAGGAGGTGGAAAGTCTATCTGAGTCCGACGATCCCGATGATCAGAGTTCCACGACGAGGCCGCGGAGAGGTGAGATTATTTACGTTGACGAAGTGTTCAGAAGAGCGCAACGGTAAGTCAAGCCTCCGACTGAAACCAATTGCATCTCATCGATTCTGAACCAGGGCCCGCACACGTGAACTGCCGGGAAACTATCCCTTCGTTGTACAGCAAACCTATATATCTGCCTTCCTCGAGATGTGGCGCGCCCCAGCTCAAATACTGTGCAAAAGCGTGCACGCATACCTGATAAACCATGTGCAAAAGTTGGTTGAAAAACACTTTGCGGAGTTTGGCCAAGGCGGCCTGCAACAACGCGTTCGGTACGTCGAATTCCAAATCTATTTAACCATCATTTCTAATACTGGTGTTCCAGAGTAATCGTGCAAGAGCACATTCGAGA
>QGOG01004816.1:0-25003 GCA_003313185.1 Collybia sp. MG36 | reverse complement strand
GTGAACATGTTTTGGTGTATGTACGTGTGTGTTATTGCAGCCTGCCATCTGCTACCTACCCCACCATTTCTCGATCTGATTTTGCACCCCGCTGACGCGCGCACCACCCACGGCATAGTCGTACACCAGCATCGCTGTGTCCTCTCCATAAAGTTCCTCCTGCTGCCCGCTAGGCCGGAAGCGCGGGCTCGGGACGTACTTGGTTATAAAGTGTCCGACCCAGTTCGGGAGCCCCTCCTCGTTGTAGGTCTCCCCCGGGAATGGGACGCCAAGCGGTTCGAGGGCGCGGGCGGGGGTGTGGTGCGTGTGGTCAAAGCGGATAGAGCAATATGATGCACCGCTAGGTGGGGGGGTAAGTTTCGGCTGTGGACTCAGGAACACAAGACATGCAATATCATGAGCCGCTTGAGCCCTGCGAGTCCAGTGGCAGGCCAGGAAGGGCCCACCTGGATGATAGCTGACATGGTGGAATAGTATAAATGTAAATGTAAGAAGTATTGTCCTGCAATCATAATTGAGTCAATGCAAGCGACCACGTGCATGTGTCCATCGTAACCGTTCGCGTCCTTCCTCGCTGCTCTGGATTCGCTTGAATTATCACGCGCACACATTATAATTACCAGCAACTCACAGTACGGGCGACTCTGGGTTCTGGTGAGTGTGTCCCCCAGAGCTGACCTGAATCAAGGGTCTGGTGCACACAACTTGAAATCCTTTGAAGAGATACTACTATACATTCAAAAACCGGTGATCACTATACAATACTGGATACATATGTTTTCAGTTTCTCCTCGAATTCACCAAATATCTCCAAGGCATCGTTCAATTTTCGCTTGGTTTCCGGGTCGTTTGCGATGAATTCTCTCAGCTGGGCAGCACCGTTTGAAAGATAATCTTTTCCCGCTAATCAAGTTCTCAGCTTAGCCAGTCAATATGAATATGATATTTACCAGTCTGATCAGCAATATCTGGGGAAGGTTGTGGGCCATGAGGGAACCCGCCCGCGATAGATGGGAGCTTGGATAGTTGGTCCAGAACAACAGGAGAAATTGTGATGTGATGTGGTTGAAGCCCGGTCAATGCAACAACCTATCATAGTAGAAATTGAGCGATATTATTTGGGCGACACCCAAGGCGCCTACCTCTTCAGCTGTGATAAAACTGGACTTCGTGAATTTAAACGTGGATAGAATGAGAAAACCTGCCTTGCAAGCAAGAGCAACGTCTTGGACCCAATCTCTTGGTATTTCCGGCAAATGGTTCGAATAACCCGGAACATTGGATGGTGGTCTGGAGCAACATCAGGTGGAGGGAGGCCGGAATGAACTCGAAGTTCTGGAAGATACGGTGAGTGCTTGGTGAAGAGCAATTCAGTGTAATCACCTTGAAAGTATGGTGAAATGTACGTGCAGCCTGCCTGGGATGCGGCAAGTGCTTGTGGAAGGGAAAATAGAGCTGTGCCTAGGGTTTGTATACCAAGTGCGGAGAGGTGTTGACAGGCGAGCACTGCCTCCGGGGTAGTCGGGATTTTGATACAAACCCGGTTCCTGGGTAATGGTAAGATGAAATCATGAAAGCCAAGTGCCAGTGAACACCCACTTTGGGATGGCGCTCGCCTCGAAGATGGAAATTAGCCGTTTGGCATGAGCTATTGTCTTCTCCGTATCCCCTGCGACTGATGGGGCTGTTTGAACGAGAACATTCCCTTTGATGTGTGGATAAATCTCCTTTGCAAGGAGAACCGTCTGACATCACGATGGCGTTGATGCCCCGATTCTAAGCGGATCGTGAATGTATGATACATACGAGGTTATCGACCGCAAGCTGCTCGAAATCAACGTCAGTGGCGCTAGTCGATTGTGTATTAGCAGCCTGAACGGCGGCTTTGACAAGGGCAAAATTCTTTGGTTTGGTAGCCTCGAGATATACAATGGCCTGGTTCGAAGTCATGTCATAAAATTGTTCAGATGCATTCGTATGGCGTAGGGTAACATCAAGGTCCATAGAATCGACATCGACTGAGGTGAGCTGTCGAACTTGGGATAAGAGTGAAGGAGACATGCAGTGCGTGTGAACGGTCCCAGTCGGTGCTAAGCTGCTGACTTCAACATTGATGTCTCTTGGACACCATGAGTGCGAGTTATTAGCCCGTTCTGCGCGAATTCAATTCACTCTACTGATCCTTGAAGTCCACGGTCTTTAGCTATCATAGGTATCTATACGAGAGGACCTATATGGCGCCTGGGTAATCCCCGATCCTTCCTACAAGTCCCATCTATATATCCGAGTCCTTGCCGCGTACTGATGCAGTAGGCAGAGATAGCGCTCCAGCCCCACCCTACCTCAAAAATTTCCCCCTGATGAGATGTCAGTTGATTTCAGTCAATGGTGGAGTCGACTGGACGGATGGTTTGGATTATGGTCAAAAAGTTTATTAGCCCCACTCACTTTGAATCCACCGCCAAATGGCTCATTTTGGCTGTATAAAAAATTATTGAGTCATCTTGATGATGGCCACAATGAGAGTGAATATTGATAAATTTGCCGCAACATCTCACCCCTCGCAATCGCATAATTGCTCACTCCCTCACTAGCCCCGTATCAACGTACCGTCTCACCCCATCCGCGTTCCCAACACGAAACAGGTGCCCGTGTACCACAAGCTCCGCAGGGACACATTGTGTTCCATCTTCAAGCACGCGCGCTGTTACGGTGTCCCAGACGAGCCACTCCACCTCTGGCGTCAAATGCAAGCTCTCCTGAAACGCGCGCACCTGGATGATGGTGAGCGTCACGCGTTCCATGCTGGGGATTGCACCGAGCGCCTCCAAGAGCTTGTCCTGCATACAAATCAGTGGGGAGGAGGTCGGCTGTGACGGGGACGTACAAAGGCCGCGGAGAAATCGGGCTTGTCAATCCACGCAAAGTGCGCGGAAAACGTCTCCAGGGTGTGGCAATGTGCAATTGAATGATCGTTGAGCACCGTATCCCACAGGTCCACGAAATCGACACATAAGCTCTTGAGCGTGCGTGCGTGCTGCGGGAGTGTTGCGCCAAAGAACGTGGCAGCAAGCGCACCCCAGCTATTGTTGAATATGTATCGCCGACGTTGATCACCCACTGCGCGCAGCGTAAGCGCCTCTAGCCCGGTGTGCTGTGTGAGGTATGCGGTGAGTGCATCGCTAACGTCATTCACAACGAGGGACGCGGGGAAGATACGCGCGGTGCCCAGGGTGTTCCACAACGGGGCGAGCCATGAGTCGTTCCCAACCGTGAAACCATGAAGGAGCGGGACAAACAACGTGAGGCTCTGCAGTACGCGAAAATGAGACACCGCACCCCCAATGCGCACGCGGAACCCGCCAATGGTGAGGTGCGCGGGGAATGCGCGATGCAGAGGCAGCACGCCGAGGACGGCCTCCAGATCCAGGTCTTCAGGTTGGACACCTGTCTCCCATCGGAATTCAAGGCTTGACAGCTGTGGGCTTTCGCCGATCAGGGTGCGGAATAATACTATATCGCGCGGTCGTGGGGTGACAAGAAAGTTGTCCTGCGCCTGTGTGATGACGGAGAAGTTCCTAAGGCATATACCAAGTCGCACCAGCTGCGCGTGCATCTCATCCGCCTTGTACTCGATCCGTACTTCGGGCTTCAGATCGGTTGGAAGCGCACACAGGCCATCTACGACGGCCCTCACGCGCGCAACGGGGTCAACGCGTCCTATTGTCCACCTATGTCTGATCATCACCAGCGCGAATGGCAGCAGCGCGACTCACTGCACGTTCTGCAGGCCGACGAGCGCAGCAACGGCTCTGCTAAGACCCCCATCAATAAGCGCGAGACGCGCGTTCGCTTGTTCCGTGCGCCGGGACCGGTGTGCGTGGGGCACGAGAGGCCCGCCAAGCGCGCGGATCTCGAGCGCGTGGGCAACTCTGTACGCGTATCCAGTCTCGTGGGAGCGGGCGAGCTGTGCAATCTGGGTCACGCTGTGGTGCACCGGTCGCTCATTTAAATCGACGATGATGCGTGAGAATAGGATGGGCATGATGGCGTTGTTGAAACCCCTGCAGAGGAGGCGCAGGCTCTTCAGGCGTATGTCATGGGACTTCAAGTCGTGCCGTTGATATGATACCTGGTATGTAGTGTAAGTACCTGTGGCTACGATGGGAAAAGGACTGACCTCGGTGAATATGAGGTGGAGCAATTCTGTTGGTATGTCGAGAATGTGGGGCATGATTGAATAGTAGAACGGCTATGTAAATGGATCGAGAAAGAATGTCAACACGAGGCGCAAGTCCTGTGGGATGGGAGCGGCACATGCTTCACTATACAGTACATACTACTCTAGCACTGACTCATGTCTGCCTTGACGCCGGCTTAGCGCTTATCATTCACCCTCGTCTAATATGCGGGCCGAATGATCCTTGTGACTAGAGCCTAGAGCACCGTACCACTAATCCTCCCATGAACAGGTCTGCGCACCAAACCTCGGCCAGATTTTCACTTACGAGTTCAGGCTTTTGCGATGGAGTAAAATGACCGGGAGGTCTACGATGCGTTACATTGTGTATCTGGACTCTAAAGTGCTCAGTGTATGACTGGATATTTGTGGGCAGCGGTTTAGTGGGTGCGGAGTGTTCTCGGCCTCCCATCTCGACATCACGACAATCCACCTACTGCTGTCCCTTCCCCCCAGCTCACTACTATCCCTCCAGAAGATAATATTCAAGGGAGAAGTCATCACACGAGTCATGCCCAGTTCGTGACAATGGCCGTGGCTAAAACGGTGTTCGTGGTTCCACCGCCCCAGCAAGCAGTGGCATCACTCGCCAATTCACTCACTCTCCCACTAGGCCCACATCAACGTACCGTCTCACCCCGTCCTCACTCCCGATGCAAAAGCGGCGCCCATGCACTACAACCTCCGCGGGGACACACTGCGCGCCCTGTTCGAACACGCGCGCCGCCGCGGTGTCCCAAATCAGCCGCTCCACCTCGGGCGTCACACCCGTACCCTCCCGGAACGCGCGCAACTCAGTGATGGTGAGCGTCACACGCTGTATCCTGGGGATCGTGCCGACCAGCAGCAGCAGCCTATCCTGCCAAGTAGTGTAAATTAGCATCACCGGGAGGAGATATAAGTGCGTACGAAAGCCATGGTAAAGCTCGGCTGGTCGGTCCACACGAGGCACGAAGCGAATGTCTCCAACAGCACACATTGCGCGATCGCACGATCACGGAGAACCGGGTCGGACGGGTCCAGAAACTGGATACATAGGTGCCGGAGTGTGTGTGCATGCCTTGGGAGCGCCTCAGAGAAAAATGCAGCGACAAGTGCGGGGTGTTCGTTCCTGAGTGTCATGCGCCAGCGCGAATCGTGCATAGTGGGCAGGGCAAGCGCGTCGAGCCCTGGGTGCCGCACGAGGTATCGAATGAACGCATCATTGAGATCGTCCGTAGTGACAGACGGTGGGAAAACGTGAGCAACGGCTAGTGCGTCCCACATTGGGCCGAGGCCCATGTCGCTCCCGTACCCATAACTGTGTACGCGCGGGATGAATAGTGTGAGGCTCTGGAGTGCGCGCAGACGGTGCACCACGCCCATGGGCTGCACGCGGAGTCCATCGAGTACGAGGTGCGGAGGGCACATGTGGTGTGGGGGCAACAGGTCAAATGCGGCGCCCAAATCAAAGTCCGCGGGTAGCGTGAAATCTACATTAAAGTCGCCGGGCCATGCGGCAGCTTGTAGATGGAATTCAAGGCGCTCGAGGCGCGGGCTGCCGGTGATGAGGGTGGTAAGGAGCTTCAGATCATCTGGCCGCTGGGTTACGAGGAAACTCTCCCGCGTGAGCGTGGTGACGGAAAAGCTCATGAGGCGCGTGCCGAGCTGCAGGAGCTGTGGATTTAGGCTGTTCGCGGTGTGTTCGACTCGTACACAGAGCCCCCCATTGGGCGGGAACGCACACAGACCCTCGACGACAGCGGCTACTCGTGCCACGGGGTCCGCGCGACCGATAGTCCACCTGGATCCGTTCAGCATTTGTGCAGCGGCGGAATCGACACTGGGACTCACCGAACCTCCCGCAGGCCAGTAAGCGCCTTGATGGCTTCAATAACAGCAAGGCGCGCATTGACCTGCTTTGCGCTCCTGGTGGAGTGCGTGTGGGGCGTGTGCCCAGCATTCAGACTCCGGATCTCGAGCGTCCGCGCAACGCGATATGGGCACCTATGCTCATGAGAGTGGGCAAGCTGGTCAATTTGGGAGGTACTGGGTCCCAGGGATCCTCCCACATCGATGGTGATGTGCGAGAACAGGATTGGAATGATGGCATGGTTGAAGGCACGGCAGAGGAGGCGCAGGCCCTTCAGGCGTATGTTGTTGCATTTGAGCTTGTGTCGTTGCTCTGATACCTGGACATGTATGGTTAATGTTATTTATAGGAGGGACGCCGTGGTAGACCTCGGTGAATATAAGATGCAGCAATTCCGTTGGTATTTCAATCAGATGTGGCATAGTAGACGATATGGTCCAGTAGTGGTAGCTTGGGAAAAGATGCAACATGCTGCTGCCGATACCCTGAGCTTGAGGTAAATTGTTGGGTCAAAAGGGGTCTGAGAGTTACGTAAATAGTATATCGGATAAGATTAGATGGAAATTCAACCCACCCCAGTGGCACCAACTATCCTATTTTCTCATCGTTTAGCGCCGCGGCGAACCTCCTCGATGTCTTTGGCCAATCTAGCCTCCTCGATAGTTTCACAATCCTCTCGTTTACTCTAGGACACTCGGGAGAGTCAGGGTCGAGATCCTTGATTTAACCAACCTTTTCCGCTTGACAGGTTGCGAACTTGCGCCTGTTTCCGGGCGTAGCCCAACAACTCGACGAGGCTCCCTGGCCCCGCACCTCATAACACTGGATGGGGAAGAGATAGGCGAGGTCCTTGCCATGGTCGATGCGAGAGTGGAGGCCGCACGGATCGATCGAATCATCGCCGTCTTCACTGATATATGTGCATGTAGGGGCTGCTGGGTAGGTATGGCACGTGTGGTATCACTGACAGAGACCGGGGTGAGGATTGAAATTGGCAATTGGTACCGGGGCTAGGGCATATATTTCATCAATAGTATGTGCTTACAACTTCATATTCGCTGCACCGCGCGCTGGCACTCACAACTCTGCCAAGGTGCTCCCAAAACATCCACACACGCACAAGTTGATGCCTCCATCCCGCAAGCCAGATGGTACTCAAAGTTCAGGATTTTTTTTTTGCCGAAGCGCTTACAGCAGCATACATCAGGCCCTAGTATGTAACCAGATCGAGGCTTCTTGTGGATCATGCTGGCTTGACCTAAAACAGATATCGGTCCCCTCCCCCGGGCCCCTTTGAAATACGCGGTTGGCTCCCCTGAAACGCAGCGCATCGGATGCTTCCCCCAACAATGCAAGGCAGCGATAATCAACGGGAGTCTGCCGGACGGAGTTGGTAGTCGGAGGTGAAAGAGGTAGGTATTGAGAACTCAAGGAAATCCCTAGGAATTTCTCCGGACATTGACATTTCGCCCCCAGCCAATGCTAGATATGAAATCAACATCCTCCATGGACATTCCGACCGAGATCATCCACAAGATATTCCTCGAGCTCTGTTCACCCCAGACACAGTTCCCGTTGAGCTACGATCCGCTCGAGCCAAGGCTTGTGCTGACCCAGGTATAATCCCGGTGGCGCGCAATTGCACTGGCCATGTCTGAGCTTTGGAATAATATTGTTTTTTGCCATCCTTCCCCCGAAGACGAAAGCGATGAAGACGAAGGCCATGAACGCGAAGGCCATGAACGCGACAATGAACGCAAAGGCAATGAACGCGAACATGATGAAGGCGAAGAAGTCGCCAGACTATGGGATCCCATCCGTATATGGCTTCTCCGCTCCCATCCATCTCCGTTTTCGTTCCAAACATTCCACTCACACCCTTTCATCATGCATGGCCTCTTCAACCTCATTTTTCCCATCGCTCATCGTTGCTCGAAGTTCATCCTTGATTTAGATGGAGAAATGCTTCATCGGCTTGTATCCCTTCCTTCTGGCTTGTTCAATTCCCTTCAGGACGTACGCCTCACAGCCTGGGCTGTATCAGCTGATGACAAAATCCTGGTCGCAAAGTTCCACGAGACGATCACCACCTTTCAATTATGTCCTCAACTCCTGAAAGTAGATTTCAGCTTCCACGCGACCCCAGTTGACATCACACTTTTTGAACTGCCGTGGGCTCAGTTATCTGACCTTACCATCGAAACACCCACCATTTCCGCAACCCACTGTTTCTACATACTCCGACAGACCGTCTGTCTCCAAATTTGCGACTTGTCTATATCTCCCATCAGTAATCTTGCCCTGCAAACTATCATCCCGCTTTCTCTCCACCCAATCTCCCTCCCATGGCTCCATACCCTCAGCCTTCATTTCAGCACCCCAGACCACAATTCCCATTTCCTCCCCAGCCTGCGCAAATTGAAACCTGCAACCGACAATGGCTTACTTTGGTCACTGCCCACTTTTCAGTCTTTCTTCAAAGACAAATTGACTACGATCCAATGGCTAGATCTAACGGAATTTACCGATTTTACTCATGCCGCCGAAACAATCGCCCTCCTCCCCCATATCGAAACCCTCAGCTTCGACATTACTGACTCGACTCTTTCGGAGACACTCAAAGCCCTCAGCGATGGGGCCATTGGCGCGCAATTGACGAGACTGTTAGCTGGGAGGATGGAACCAGCACAGCTGCTCAACCTGCTCGGGGCACGAGTAGTAGCTGCGCGTGCAGTTGGCAGTAACATCACCAACTTCAACTTTGTTTCAACATACAGTGATCTGTCAGGCCCCGAGGAGAGCGCACGCGTCAACGTTTTAGTGAGAGCTGGAATGGAAATTCAGATAAAAGAGTATTAGTCAAATCGCTATCTTTGAACCAATTTTGGATGGTGGCCAGAATAGAGTCTGCCACTAAAATCTGACCTCGTGTGAGCGAGCTGCTTGATCCAGGTGCTCGTCTAGATTGATGGCGGTAAGGACTGATGATGTTGAAACACAAGCCGGGCAAATTAAGCGTCTCGTTCATGTAATATTTGTCATGGATGGTTAACTACACTTTGGATATGTAGGAGACCGCACGGATCGTTCGTAGTTATTGCCCTACGCCACGGCTGCTACTTGAGCGGTTTCGCCACTAGGAAATATTGGTAGCACCTACCTCTTATCTTTTGCAACCCACACACTCACTCCCTTGCCCGCCCAATGAAACATATTGCCTCACCGGGCCCACACGCAATACGAAAACGAAAATTACGCACTACAACGTCCGTGGGCACACGTCGGGTCTCATCTTTAAATACACACACTTCCACTGTGTGCCCAATGAGGCGCTCCACCTCGGACGTCAAACCCTGGCGCTCCCAAGTAACACTGAGCCCCAGCACTGCATGGTGGGGATTGCACCAACTAACAACAGCAGCCTATCCTGCGAGTAGTGGAATCAGCACCAACCGCGAGGAGAATACCACAACACATACCAAGTCCGCCCCTGGCCGGCCCCCTTCGGATGCGTGGTGAACGTCTTCGGCATCACACATTGCGCGATCGCACGGTCGTGGATAGCCGGATCGAGGTTTGGAAACTCGATGTGCAGACGCCGGAGCGTGCGCGCTGCTGCGAGAACACTTGAGTGAAGAATGCAGCGAGTGGGTCCTCCTGGAACCATCTGTTCATCATGGATAGGGTGAGTGCCTCGAGCCCTGGGTGGCGCGTGAGGTAGTCGACGAGAGCACTATTGGGGTCATCAGTACTGAGGGCCGGCGGGAACATGCGCCCGGCGCCCGGCGCGTCGAATATCGGGGGAAGTCACTTGGCGTTCTCCTGCAAATACCCAGAGCGCAGGTGTGGGACAGTCAACATGAGGCTCTGGAGCGCGTGCAGCCGGTGCACCGCGCCAACGAGCCGCACGGGAAGCTCATTGAGCGAGAGGTGCGGAGGACACGTGCTGTGAGGGAAGCGCGCCGAGCACGGTGTCCAAATCAAAGATTGCACCGGGATCGGCGTTTCGATTGGGTCTCGAGACAACCGGAGCAATCTTCTGGCGGAGCAAGAGGTGGCCGAGGCGCGGACTTGCGGCCACGAGGGCAGTGAGGAGCTTTAGATCGTCCTTCCGCTGAGTAATGAGAAAACTTTCCCATGCAAGCACGGTGATGGAGACGCTTGTGAGGCGCGTGCAGAGCCGCAAGAGCTGTGGGTGCATGTTGTTCGCGGTGCACTCAACCCCGAGCGCCAAATCCAGCGGCAGTGCGCATATACCCTTCACGACGGCTGCCACCCTCGCCGCGGGATCCGCCTCGCCAATAGCCCACCTAGATCTGGTCAGTACATGTACGCGGGAAGCAGTAGCACGAACGGCTGCGGTGAGCCCCGTATCAATAACAGCAAGGCGCGCATTGACCTGCTGCGCGCTCCTGGTGGAGTGCGTGTGGTGTGCATGTCCAGCATTCAGACTCCGGATCTAGAGCGTCCGCACGACACGGTACGCACACCTGCGCTCATGAGAGCGGGAAAGCTGGTCAATTTGGATCATGCTGGCTTCCACGGATTCTCCCATATCGATGATGATATGTGAGAACAGGATCGGAATGATGGCATTATTGAAGGCGCGGCAGAGGAGGCGCAGGCCCTTCAAGCCGATGGCGTGGAAGTTGTGGTTGTATCACTGTTTTGAAACCTGGGCAAACGCGTGGTTAGCAAATTGTGCATAGGAGTCCCGTGTGACGGACCTCGGTGAATATGAGATGCAGCAATTCTGTTGGCATTTTAAGAATATGGGGCATGATTATATAGTAGTTGAGGAGGGCCTTGCGTAGGGAAGCAAAAAGCTGGACAATGATATACTAGCCCAGTGCCCAATTTAAGTAAAATAATCCGAGCCCAAGTCCGCAGGCGTGATTGTTATAAAACATCACATGATCCGATGCCACTTCCAGGAGAGGTAATGCATTAATTTGACCTTGACGTCCGCGAGTACTCTGGGGCGGCGGGTCGCGTCATCCAAGGAGCACGACAAAGCGACCTAGCATATGACACACCATTGCGACCCGGTCCAGTTGAGCGATTGGTGAGGTTGGGGAAATAAATTTCATGTGATGA
Organism: Collybia sp. MG36; assembly: GCA_003313185.1. Classification (NCBI taxonomy): domain Eukaryota; kingdom Fungi; phylum Basidiomycota; class Agaricomycetes; order Agaricales; family Clitocybaceae; genus Collybia; species Collybia sp. MG36. The sequence continues at coordinate 13,814 of QGOG01004816.1, read as the reverse complement.
TTGTGGCACCCTGGGAGGGTGACCTCCACTCAATCGAAATTATGCCTGGAGTGTGTAGCACAAGCACCTGGTAAGGAGATTGACGCAACTCTCGTTATACGGCAGATGCTAGCACTGGATACCCCGCCTTCGATGTCCATAGCGAGCATCTCCCCCGGTAGCGTCGGAGACACGCGCACTCGGGGAGCTTCTACATGCAAACGCTGTGTAGCTCAGTCACCCGGCTTTCCAGTCGTAGCCTTAGATTCGCTCGCAAACCCGCCCAGTGGCCGCCTCCATAGGACTCCGGCCTGTCACTAAGCATGCTGGTTTCGTCCCATGAGTAGTACTGCTAGATAGCGTAAATCAATAAGGTACATATCGACAAATTAGGCCCGGCGCAGCGCGGGCTTTGCGGTGGTATGAGAGGGAAGGGGGGATCCGGGTGGGTAGTGTATATAATGAAACAATGAATGAATGAATGGGTCGATGAACGAGATGGACCAAACCAAGATGCGGCAAAAAAAAACGGAAGGAAAGCAGGGGGAAACAGAGAGCAGCGGCTACCAATTCCACTCGTCCTCCTCCTCTAGAGCCAGCACAGGCGCGGGCGTGCTTCGAGGTGCAGCTGTGCCCATAGGCTGTGTTGTGCGCACGGGCGTGAGTTTCGGTATCAAAGCGGGTGCAAGCTGCGCAGGCGCGGGCCGTAGATCGGGCGTCATGACGGGTGACGTGGCAAAGCCCTGCCCATCGTCGTCATCGAGCAGCGATAGTGAGCACGCAGGGGCTGCGGGGAACTGCGAGGAGAAGGAGGAGGAAGAGGAAGAAGAGGCGGGAGGTGGGGAGAGCGCGGAAGCGATGCTGTGCGAGACGTCCGAGAGGAGCGTTGATGCGCGCTTTTGGCTCTTTGTGAACCTAGAGAAAGAGACGGCCGGGTTGGTTTAGTGTAAACAGAGATAAGGGAGAGGAACGTACGTGGACCCGCGCTGGAGTTCTTCCCACTTCTTACCGACCCACGAGGACACGGGCGGGGCGGCCGAGCCGACCGTAAGCGAGCCGAGGCCAGGGATTGAGGAAACGGGGGGAAACGCGGATGCGCCCGCGCTGCGCCTTCGTGTCTTTGACGAGTCGGGAAAATCATCACCGGGTGGTGTGGGGACAAGCTCCAGAGCGGAGGCGTCGCGCGATTTGCGGCGGTGAATCTTGGCGGCGCCGAGGCTAGTACTGGGGCTCACAGCAAGCGGGCTCGTATCTATGTCTGTGTCCGGGGCGAATGCGTGCGTAAGGCTCCTGGGTGTGCTAGGTGGGGCCTTGGAGTGCGGCGATGCTGACGCTGTGGGGAATGACATGGGGAGGGGCTCGTCACCTAGGGACGACGCGGAGGACTGCGAGAAGCGGGTGGACTTTGAATTGGTGGTTGTGAAGGTAGAAACGGACGAGCTGGATGGGGAAGGGATGTGGGTAGGACGGGTAGGCGGGGAAGGTAATACGGAAGTGGAAACGGGAGTGGGGGCGGGGGTGTCGCCGATGGAGGCGATGAGACGACCGACACCGTGCACGCCCTCTTTGATGCCCTCGAGCACGACGCCGGTGCTGGACACGTTCTCGGTGCCCGATGCGTGCCGTTCGAATCCTCTGTTCACGATACGCTCCCACTTGCGTTTCACTGCACGCGATAGGTGGGTTAGGGGCGGGGCGGGGCAGGGCGAAAAGATGGTATACGACTTACACTGGAGGAGCTCCGTCTCATACGTCTCCAGTTGTGACCGCAACTCCAGACATTTGGACTCCTTCTGTGCGATAAAGTGCAGCAACTCCGAGTGCCTGCAACCAACAGTCAGACCCAGCTCACTACATCAGACCACATCAAAGGCCAACCAACGTACTTTTCCGTGAGCGTGAGGGGCGGGCGCTCTGCAAGGGTTAGTTCCCTCGGTGAACCCGAGCTGGTTACGGGGGTTGTAGGTACAGGCTTCTTCTGGGGTATCTTGGGGCCAAGGGAGGCGCTGCGTCCGAGGACATGGCGGGCTGCAGGACCGAGGGGGGAGGCAGAGGCGGGGCCGTCCCGCTCCGTGCTGCGGGGGTTGTACGATATGGACGACTGCCTGCGCGGCTTGTGAAGGTGATCAAAGGGTTTTGAGCTGGGGAGCGGGGCGGTGGTTGGTGGGGCCTGGATATTGCCATCGACGAGGTGGAGGGGGCGCGGTCCGGCTGTAGATATGAATAAAGAGTGACGTTTGGAGGACATGATGAGTAGCAGACGGGCGTCGAGCTCGTCGCTGGTCGGGATGGTAGTGGTGGTATATAAAGTTGAAAAAAGTTTGGTCACGCAAATTATCATACAAATCACACAAATTCCAGAAAATGACAAGTCTACGTTTGGCTGCAAAACGAACACCAGATGATGCACGATATATGTAGATACCCAGCCAGCCAGAGTGCTCTATATGATTCGACACGGGACAGTCTACAGCACTGACGGTGTCGAACACGGCATACCCACCCCCTCATTTTCACCTTCATTTTCAGTGCTTCGCCTCTGCATTTTCCGCATCCGCAATGTATTTGTGAATGCTGTTCATTCTGTCAGTGATCAGCCGGGTCTGTGCTCTAGCTACGCAGTACGCACAATTGTTCCTCCTCGCTGCCCACCTGTCAGCCGATGTTCGTCCCAGCAAAAGCAAAAGGACACGTACCTCGAGCCAGCATTTATGGGAATTGACTCCTTCACCTGCTGCACGCTCTGCCCCGCACGGGGTGTGCTGCTGGTCTTGCCCCCGCGCATGGAGAGCACCGCGCCGCCGATGGCCGTGGTGAGCACACCCAGGGCGAGATACTCGTTTTTGATGGCGCGGCCGAAGATGATGCTGTGTGTGGCTCTGGGTTAGTAGGATTAGAGGAGACAGACGAGTAGGACGCACTAAGACATGGTGGAGGTGGAATGTGTTGACAGAAATTTCAGTGTTGTCACGTTCAACCCGTTCCACTTGCGTTCCGGGAGTTTCCGGCCCACACGACCCTAGAGTAGCAACACAACAGCGCTTAGGTCGATGACCGACCTGTCACGAGACACAAGTAGATAAACTGTCGGTAGACAGGTCGGTCCAGCTGGGTTTAAATCCCTGTAGCGCGCGGATTACCGCTTTAGGTATGACGAATTCTAACCGGCCCTAAACTTGATCAGTAAACTTTTGTAATGAAGTAATTGCTGACACTCGAAGGCTCAAGATGCACCTCAAACTGCGCTGTTCGTTGATACGCATCAGTAATATAAATTTCTTGAAGAGGTACCCTAATGGTATTTGAGAGGATTTCAGCAGATGAGGCAGAGTCATTCGCAGACATTTCGACGCAACAAAAGGATTTACACTCGATTACAGTGATCACATATATTTCATTACAAAAGTTTACTGTCTTCGGCCTAAACAGCGCTAGCAGACTATATAAGTAACAGTAACATTTTACAACATAAGCGTCGTGTGTAGAATACCAGCTACGTCTATTTCATGCACAGCCTCATGTCGTTATAAAATCGTAGTATGTCCGGCCAACACCTCACCACAACAACATCCCTAGCGCTCCAGCAATCAGCCATAACCATACATTGCCCTGGGCGCGCGCACGTGCCCCGCCGGGGTAGAACAATGGAGTCGGATGTAGAGCTGTCCCCGCTGCCGCGCCTTTTGTCATCACCGCCGTCGGTGTGGGGGCATTTGGCGTGTGTAAGGCGACCGCAGGTGCGGAGGGCGTGGGTGCAGGCCCGGCTGTCGTGTACGCGCGCACGTACTTGATCTCAAAGAACGCGTCGGTGTACCTGCTCCCAGGCCCGACGACATTGTCATTGTACTACGCGGGCGAGTGAAAAACGGGCAGGCGGACGAGCGGAGAGTGAGGCTTACACAGATGCCTGTAGGCCCGGAGGCATTGCAGGTAGGGAGGTAGGTCTGTGGGAGGCCGGCCCTGTGCATGATCTCAGCGCGAGAATAGAAGATGGGAGGGCGCGCACCAAATCCCGCAGAGCGTGATGTCCAGCACGAGGTTTTGCGGTGTGAAGAACTGCGTTATGTTGCACCCCGCTGCGGGGAAGCTCGCGGACGGTGGGCCCCACTGCGACACATCCATTGGTGAGGAGGGAGTTGCCTGGGTGATTGACGAGGGCACGTTGGGGCGCTGCTAACGGGTGAGCGAGACAAAGGGAAGAGGGGGAAGGACGCACACTCCAGAACCATATGCTTCTCCCACTACTATGAGCACCCGCCTGCCAACAAAAAAAACCGATACGTACAAAATTCTACAGCCTATTAGCGTTGCCCCTAGAAGCCTAAGCACAAAGACGCACCCAGCCACGTCGAACTGCGCCGCAAACACGCCCCCACCCGCGTCCGCAAATCCGCGTCCATAACTGTTCGGCGCGGTCTCTGCTACAAGGCACCCGCTAGGCGTGGAGCAATTGGGTTCCCCGGATAGCCCCATCTGGTTCGGCGCCGGTGCATGCATGCATCCCGGCGTCGTGTGTAGCGCCATCTGGTTGTGGTCCATCAGGTTAATCGCCTCCATAATACTACACGTGTGAGCCCAGGCGCGTGGGGGAAAGGAGGGGACTCACTCGATCTCGCCGTCATCTGGCCATGTGGGGCCTTTGGTCCAGAAGGCGGGCCAGACGGAGCACCCGAATGGGATGTGCAGCATGTCCGTGATCCAGAGGCTCCCGACCGCGTACGCCTTCTGCGTCGTGATGCGCACCTGCGTATGGCATGAGTGTGGGCACAGCGGGGGCGGGAAGGATGGGATGGGAACTCACGGAGTTGCGCTTCTGAAGCGGCTGCACATCGTGTGTGTTGTCGACCTTCAGGACCGCGTTGCCCGCAGTGTTGACGTACGCGAGGCCCTGTGCGAACGCGTCTGCGCGGCTGAGCCACACCACATCGCCTGCCCGTGCACGCGCCAGCTTCATCACACGGCGCAGCACATAACATAAGGAAGCGCACCGAGGGTGAGGTTATCGTACTGCCCGTAAAAGTCCCAACCCGTGAAGAAAGTCCTGCCAGAGTAGTCATGTACGACGTCGTAGGCACGTACTGCGAGTGGCAGGGAAAGGAGGAGGGCAAGCATGAATGCGTGGGTGTCTTTCATGAGTACTGGAGTGACCTGGTGAACGAATGCCTGGTTGTTAGACTACACTCCCAGTGTTGAAATAAAATTCGGGTTGACTGTGAAAAAGGTTTGCGGCTTCGCAGTGGTTTTATACAACACCTGCCTGGTTGATTGTGAAAATTTGCGAGTTGAAGCAACGTGGTTGCCTGGCCTTGTTGGAGTGATATATTTTGGGGCATCGGGCCTCGAGGCGCATGCCCATATACGTGCAAGCGACGGGTGGCTAGTCAGCTTTATTCCAATCGAACAGTGGGGGGCGGGGTTGCTGTGAATTTTCAACTTGAGGCCTTGAGGCCGTGGTGGGCTCAGGGTGAGTTGTTTACATGTCCCTGGTCCTGCAGGAGCATACGCCTCGTGTGGAGTCTATTATTTGCTCATTCATTTCCCTGGCACCAATGCCACGAGAACTGCTCCATCTCATATTCACCGCGGGCCGTCTTTCAGCTGTTGCGATCACCAATGGCAGAAACCATCTCTCCATCATGATTTGAATATCGCACCGCTTGGCACGCCGCACGCGCACGCATCCGTCCAGATATATCGGAGCATGGGAGGCTGAAGTGTCGATCCGGCGTGCGCTTCACCCGAGCTGGACATCGGTGTGTCGTTACAGTGCGCCACGGGAACAATGTATCCGCAGCTCGGGCAGCTCGACTCAGCACTTCAACTTGAACTACAAGCGTCAAGGCGAACAAAAGGGCGAGCGACCGGTCAAACAAAGCCAAATCGTTCCATAGCCACCGCTAACGCTTGTCCGCCAGACTCTGTCTTCTCTCATAAATGTCCCCGTTAGATGCTGAAAACATACCTGGGTGACCTCATTGCTAGCATTATTTTTGAACATCACTAATACCTGCGACTTGCCTGGATGATTCAGATTGGCTGATCGCCCCCATGGCAAGAGATCCCAAGCTAATGCTCGACAATATCAAGGCAGGTTTTGTGCTGTGGCTTAGACAACCATCTTACTACAGGCCGGCCTTCCCCCCGCCAGCAAATCTTCCGCCGGTAGTTGAGAAGATACGACGTTGGGCCTCAGGGCGGGAAAGTAGCTATTGGCTGAACCACCTGGAGGGTGACCCAGACGTCAGCATTGTGCGTCGATCTCACATTTTGATTACCCCATTCGATCATACCGGAACTCAACCAAAGTCCAGCTCGCAAATCATGTCAATCAAAGCAGGGTGTTCGACACAAATCCAACCTGCTGCCCCCTGGTATCAACATCGCGAGTTATATGTACTGCGATGCAGTGAGCACTTTTGAAGCATTTTCACCGCTCTGGAGTTCTTGCCTTATATTATTGGCCCCATGGTCTCTTGCGCAGCACAGCCACGCACGAGAGGACAAGTTTACACTGAAATAGCACTCAGCTGGACCTGCTTCACTGACAACGGCAGGCTCAGCCTGACGTTAGCACGCATACTGAATGCTTTCCGCCACCAAAATAAATAACAATTTAGCGGAGCATATGGCGATGCGCAAGAGTGGGGCTCATCCGGAAATACAATTCGACTACAGAGGTCATCAGAAACTGCGTATGTACTATCTTGAGTACGAAGATTGCATCGTCTTGTCCAAGCCTATCCTGATTGAGGGGATCAGCAATGGTCGGAGTCCATGTGACGAAGCTTACCTCTCACAAGCCACTCACCCAACCCAGCCCTCGTTGATATACCGCCTCACGTCCCCCGCTCTCCGGAGGCAAAAAAGGCGCCCGTTCGCTACAATCTTCGCGGGTGCCCACGTTGTGTTATCGACCATATGTGCAGCTACAGTATCCCACGCAGACTCCGACGCTTCAGTATGCAATGATAGTCTCCCGCTGGAGCGCTGGACTACGCCCACCCCAAAAACAGTGAGCACCACGTACTGCAATCTTGATAGCGCGCCAAATAGCAACAACAGTTTCTCCTGGGTGTGGGTCAACAGAGAAAAAGAAGAGCAAATGGAGCACATACGAAGGCATCGGCGAAGTCCGCCGCGTCGATCCACGCGAGACGCAGGGCCAATGTCTCCAGGTGGCAGCACTGTGCGATTGTACCTTCGGTGAGGACCGCGCCCTCCCTGTCTAGGAGCTCGATCTCAAGAGTTTTGAGCGTGGCAGCGTGTCGCGGGAGTATATCCGCAAAAAACGCAGCCTCGAACGTGCCTCGACCGTCATTGTAGTATTCCTGGGGGCGCTGCTGAAATATTGTGTTCAGGTTGAGCGTCTCAAGCCCTGGGTGCTGGGCAAGATAGCGAATGAGCGCGTTGCTGTCGTCACACACAGTCAGGGATGGCGGAAACACGCGAGCAGCGGCCAGTGCGTCCCACAACATGACAAGCCACTCATCGTTTGCATTCCCACGGAGGCGCGATGGTGTAAGCAGCGTGAGCTTGTGCAGTGCGGAAAGGCGATGCGCCGCATCCCCGAGTCGCACGTGGAATCCTTCGAGTATGAGGTGCTCGGGGAGCGCACAGAACGGAGGTAGAGCACCAAGAATTGCGTCCAGGTCAAGGTCCATAAAACTCATGAGGGTCTCCCAATGGAACCCAAGCGATTTCAGTTGCGGGCAGCCGGCTAGAACGGCGGCGAAGAGGCTCATATCCTGCGGCGGCTGGGTAACAAGAAAATTGTCACGCTTTTCAGTGTGCGGGATGATGGAGCAGCTCTTGAGCCGTGGGCCGAGCCGCGCGAGGCATGCGTGCATACTGTTGGCCTCATGCGTGACTCGCACATTGAAATCTAGCTCGGGTGGGAGCGCACACAGACCGTCGACGACCGCTTCCACACACGCAGGGGTGTCCGCATGGCCAATGGTCCACCTAGGTCTTGTCAACACTTTGAGCAAGGAGTATTGCTGTGACTCACCACACATCCCGTAGCCCATGCAAGGCTTCGATGGCCTCGCTGAGACCTGCATTGACAAGCGCATTAACCTGCGCCCGCGGGTGAAGCTTGTACGTCCCACCGAGCTGGTGGATCCCTAGCGATTGGGTGACCCGATACGCACACCCGCCCTTGTGGGCGTGGGCGAGTTGTTCGATCTGGGTTATGGTATGCGCAATTTCATTGCTCCCCCCGATGGATATGTGGGAGAACAGGATGGGTATGATTGCATTGTTGAAGGCTCTGCACAGGAGACGCAGACCCTTCAGAGGCTTCTGGCTTGGACTGGCGAGCCTGGAGTTGGCTGATACCTGCTCTATGTGTCAGTAGTGAGCTGATGAGGAGAATTTTACAGACTTCAGTGAATATGAGGTGCAGCAGTTCTGGTGGTATGTCGAGGATGTGCATTCCTAGGCTTGGATGTGGGGTCACCAATCAAACTCAAGGGACGGCTATAACACTTTTTGGACGGATTGATACAAGCATTTGCACAAGCGCCAGTGTTCTAAATTTGATTCAAAATGATATTATAACATGGCCCTGTTTCAAACTCTTCATCAGCTCCGTACGTTGTATCCCCAGGCTGTCAGTTGTCAGTGTTTTCGGGAACACTAGTGGTACTGCGACTGTTCCAGAGAGGACTAGCCCTAATATGGATTCCCCAAACCCCCATGGGACAGCGCCCATCATGCATGCTTTGGCAGCTTTCCCAGTTCGAAATGCTTCTCGGAGACTCGAAACCATCATATTCCTAGATATTCTCATCATCACTAGTTTGGCTGTTCTGCTATTCGCCATGCCCCATATTCTCGATATACCATGAATAGAATTACCTGATACTCACGGAGGTCTTGACCCCATTCTCACACAACACCGCCTTGGCACCACGGCGAGAGTCGGGGCATCAAGGACCCGTTGTGCGCCCCCGGCCGATCTGGAGCCCGGCGCGCAGGTCGAGTTCACTGCTAATACTATCCACCCGCAGCCCTCGTGCGTTCTAGTTATAGATATGCCTCTACCGGTTGATGCTAACCCACGCATAGGACACAAACACTGCTGCTTCAGCCCAATACGATCCCCAAGATCCGACCCGCGAGACCCATTGGGATAACGATATCGTGACGCGTGCTCAACACGAGCCGGTGTATGTGCTGAGGGAGACTGGTGCAAGCTCCGTTTCTGTCGGTTTGTGGAGGGTTGGGCCCACCTCAGGCTATGGGGTAATATGTATTGTATATGCACTCTCTTGGAGGGGCGGTTTGTTGGATGTGGTGGGAAGTCTCTTTACTCATTGTTGAGGTGAAATATGAACATTGTGCAGTCCTCATATAACAGGGCGCGTTGTGCGTTGATACCTCAATACCGCAAACGTTACACCACTGCCCCCTCGCACCGTGCCTCCACTGCACACCGGGAATGCGACACTGGCACTGGCCCGATTTTGTGGGCTACTTACGCACAAGGGTGTCCCTAAAGTATGTAACACAATCCGAGTAGCGTAACCGCACTACCGTTGTTGGCCCCCAGTCATATATTGTACCACCACGAATTTACAGCTTGGTCATATGATGTCGTCTATTTCCGAATCAGGGAAGGACCTTTGTCTCCACCCCTCCTTGGGTTGTAAAACGGAATGCGGGTCAATGTGACGAAATTTTTGCAAAGGTGGCTTCGAGTCTTCGACAACGCTGTCGTCATCAGATTTCAGCCCGGGAACGTGGGGTTTCGTTGGGGTTTTTATACATAATACGACACATGGAATGACGTAAAATTGAGCTCGAAAATGGCAACGTGGTGGCCTGTGCGTTGGAGTAAATTGCCAATATATAAGCAGCAGTGGCAGCTCAATCTTTTATTCAAGTTCATCTATCCTGATTCACAATGATGCCCCGTACAAGAATCCTCAAAATACCAACAGAACTGCTTCATCTCATATTCACAGAGGTCCGTATTCTACTGGTCATGATGGAACCCCCTCATTTCTCAATCATGATCCTGTCGCCGCACTCACACATCTATCAGGTATCAGAATATATACAGTTGAAGCCTCGATCTAGCGGCGCGCGTCTGCACACCCTGCGCCTCCTCTGCCGTGCCTTCAACCACGCGATCATCCCCATCCTCTTCGCGCACATCGTCATTGATGTGGGCGGCCGCCTCGGGCCCAGCGCAGTCCAGATCGAGCAGCTCTCGCGCCCCCACGAGCGCGGGTCGATGTGCCGGGTTGTGCGCACGCTCGAGATCCGCACGCTTGGCGCCGTGCGCCCGTGTCACGCCCGCCGCACCCGCAGGGCACACCGCACCAATACGTGCCACGCGGCCATTGATGGGGGCCTCAGCGCGGCCATCGCGGCACTCACAGGATTGCGAGATGTGCAGTAAGTCATGACAGCGCCCGCACACAGCTATTGATCTGTATGAGCCAGTTGGTCGATGAGCCCCGAGGACTCCGCGACGAGGGTCGCGGGAGTCATCGAGGGCCTGTGTGCACTCCCGCCCGATCTGGAGCTCAGCGTGCGTGTGGCGTGCACCGCAAGCAGCATACACCCTCAACTAGTGCAACTCGGCGCGCGCCTCAAGAGCTTGACCGTGGCTACGTGCGGTATAGCTACCTCCTCCCACACACAGGACTCGAAGGACCTGGAGACCCTCGCCGCCCTCGTCGCCAGCAGCCCGTGCCTTGATCAGCTCCATTTCGAGCGGAGGCCCGCGCCCATCGGTCCGGATGGCGTGTTCCTCGAGCCCACGAACTTCGATCTGGATGCCCTGCTGAGTGTGCTGCCCCCAGACTGCCGATTCCCCCCGCACCTCGTGCTCGAAGAGCTTCCCGTACACCTCGCGGGCGCGGCCCACCGCCTCCGTGGGCTGCAGACCCTCATGCTGGTCGACCCGCCTATGGACATGGATGCGCGCGTGAACGACACGTGGAATGCCCCACTGTGGAACGTCTTAGGCGCCACGGGCGTGTTCCCGCTCCGCATTGTCGTCAGCGATATTAATCCTGCCCTCCTCACCTATCTCGAGCGGCATCCAGGCCTCGAAGTACTTGCCCTGCACACGATGGATGATGAGCTCCGGCGCTACGTGCACACCGACGACCAGGACGCGCTTGCGGCTGCATTCTTCGCCACCGCGCTCCCGCGGCACGCGCACTCCCTCAGGAATCTGTGCGTCGAATTCGTGGATCCGGGGGGCGCGGTGTTCACTGCCCCCGCGATCGCGCAGTGCATGAGGCTGGAGACGCTGTCCGTGTACCTCGAGTGGAAGGGCCAGGACCACTTCGCCGAGGCCCTCGTGCGTGTGCAGTGTTTCACCTCGGCTGGGCTGACCTGGCTTGGCAGAGCAATGTGCTAATGCTCATTAGCACCATCCCTGGGATGCGGCGCCTGACATTCACCATTGAGCTAACGCACGATATATCGACAGACAGTCAGATATTGAGATCAATGAATCGGGTGAACCAGGGTGTGTGGGACGTGGTGATGTCGCTCGCACCAGATGACGGGGCGGGGAATGTCCCGAGGGAGATTCTGGCGCATGGGCAGCTCTTTTGTATTGGGACTGTGGAGGGGGAGAGGCGATATGTGGATGTGGGACTTCCATGGTGACGAAGGTGTGCTCCACTCACTGTTGAAGCCGAACGTGAATTTTGGGTAGTCCTTACTATGTGTATATGTCATTCAATAAGATTACAGGCGTTGGAAAATACGAAGCTGACCGGTTCCATTGAATATATGGCGTTGGACCTCTGGGCAGGAAGATAGCGGCTAGCTGGGCGAACTGGGGATACGCTCTGAACAGCGTACAGTGGTAGTGGTAGTATCCTGTCAGTGAGCGCGAGTCCATGTCCTACAGACTACGCCGCCTGCGGGATCTGCGCCTCCTCTGTCGTGCCTTCAACGACGTGATTGTGCCCGCCCGATTCTCACACGTCCGAGTCACCAGTAGATGCGCACTTGAGGGCCGAAGCAGACCAGCGGATGCAGGACATGGTGGCGCGTGCTCGATGACGAGCTAGTGTATGCCAGGGGAGACTGGTGCATGCACCTTTCTGTCAAGAGGCGGTAAAGACCCACCCGCGGGGTAGATATGTGTATTTTCCCGGGAGTAGACGGTTAAGGCAGTCGTTTTACTCACCTTTATACGTGAAATGTGGACACTGTGGCCATCGTGCCACGAACCAATGTTCTCGTTAGCGGAACTTGAAGAACCCCTGCGTGGTTCATTTGAACCATCGGTCCTAGGATATCGTATTGCCGAGCCTGGTTGTGAGTATTGGTCTCGGCGATTGGGTGTCAAAGCTGGCGTAACATGTTCTGGTCGCAATCTTTTTACAACCGGTGTTTGGAGTGCTACAACACCTTTTGAGCGAATCTAATTTTAAGAAATGGTTTAGATGGGGATTCAGGAAATGTGAGAGGTGTACATGCCGCCGACGAAAACTGCATGCTCGGCTCAGTCTCACCCGGCCACAGCAAATCACTACACCATTGCGAAACACGTCCCATACCCTACTGTCCCCCTGACAACAATTGAACATGACTACGGTGCCACCAACTTCCTGCCGTGCCTCCGACACTTCCTCCACACACAAGGCATCCTCAAAACAAATTTCGATGAAGTTCGGACAACATTTTCTATCTATAAACGTATAACTATCAATATCCCGCCTGTCCGCCAGGTTTCACAAGACATTACCAAAGATGTTATCCGTGCCACTCCATCTCACCCGGCCTCCAACCATAAAAAACCGATACCGTACCGCTTTGATACAGTACTTGCCCACAAAATTCAACCGACTTCAATTTCAAAACCACTCAGCCTTGACGGTCAGTTGCTAAACATTCTCCGAGTCATTGCTCTAAAATAATCCTTGTATACCCAAGGTTTGTGCGTTGCTCAAGTCCGCGTGATTTTCCGCCTTCCACAAGAGTATGGCGAATACACCCATCCGTTGGCCTATGTTGAATGGTTCAAGGAACTTCGCCAACCAGAAGCAACCACGGGAATGTTTAGGGTATCACGCTCATCACAATCTCATGGCCGGCGTGCATCAATTATCCCTGTCATCCAGATCGCTCGATCGTGTCATTTAATTCCTGACTGTGGTGCTATCATCAAACCTACGTGGACCACTGATAATGTCCTCGAACAATCTCAATTCTTCTTCCTTAGTTGCTATCTCCGTCACATTGATTTCTTGCAGTTCTATAACGTAGTGAGGCACGAGCGTAGAATAGAACATTGTCTTTGAGAAAGCGTGACGAGTAATGTCACTCTCTTTCTCTCTTCCAGCCACGCACGTCTAGAGTCCCAGACGCCGTGGCTCTTTGCGTCCACTCTTTCTTTTCATCAAATTCTCCTAATAATAAGATTTTAAATCCTTTCAATCCTTAATCCTTAATTTACAAACTTCAGAATGCCAAGAATCGAGAACAACCCACACCTGGAGGTGATGCCAGATCACACGGGACCAGAGTATGCAAACCTCAGAGCGTTACTGGTAAATGCTGGCCAGACAGAGCAACAGGTCATCAATAGCCTCAATGAGACATGGGTATTGTCTCATAACACCAGGATAACATTATGGGATGGGCAAGCTGAAGAAGAAGACCGGGTAGAAACAGAGAGGCAGCGAGTGGCTCAGGAGCACGAAGAACAGCAAAGAATGGCCAGAGAAAGGCAGGAGGAAGCAGAGCGAGCAGAGGCAGAGAGGAAGAAACCACAAATGCCTGATTTTGACGAAGCACTGAGCAAAGTGGAGATGGTGAAAACCTCTATTTATTTCACTCCAGGGTGGGTGGTATTC
>QGOG01004815.1:0-18979 GCA_003313185.1 Collybia sp. MG36 | reverse complement strand
TGCATTTGACTGAGCTAAAAATGCAGGATCAGAAGTTTTGCATAACACCCCTAATGATAGTAGTATGGGTATAAATACAGTGAATGTTATTGGTAATGGTGATGCAAAGATGATCAAGTCGGAGGTCTTGCTGGATATCCTGGATACTTGGGCGGGCTGGGCCAATGCAGATATGTAGCCATCATTGAATGGGTTTTCCCCGATCTAGGTTCAAGCGGGGAAGGCAAGAGCGTGCGTGCGAGAACGCTAGGCGTTGGGTTGGAAGCGGGTATAGTACTGCTTTGTTTGGGCCTCAACCATTTCTTGTGTAGATTCCGGCAGATCTTCAGCAAAACGACCTTGAGGGTGTAAGGTGGTCCGCATCGCGTGAGATGTGACATACCTGGAGAGCCAGAAAACAGCACCAGAGCTGGGATAACAGTATTAGGTGGGATAATAGTGTCGTCCGCGATCTTGGCGCAGTCCTTTATAATAGTGAATTTTCCCTATGTCGACAATCAGCCAACATCGCGCACGCGGGTGTCCTACCCTTACTATCACACAGTTCTTCCCTATCTCAACATGATTCCCAATGGTTGCCGCTTCAACTACACTGTTGGCGCCGATATGGACGTGGTCGCCGATCTTCATGGGATAGTAGTTGAAATTTCCGCGATAGGTCTTGTACGGTGGCCTGGACGGAGCGGCTTCTTCGAGTCCACACTCCGTGAGGGAATATACGACGGACCTCATCACACATCCCTCACCAACCAAACAATATCTCCCAAGGGATATGACTACAGCATGTCCAGTGCCGGTCCTTCGAAGGTCTCCGCGAATGATTGCGTTGGCGGCAATAATGGTCTTTCCACCTAGAATTATGTTCTGTGGGCCGGCAATGGTAGCCCGACGAGACACTTTATTTCCTGTATCCTAATTATACTAGACGCGTCAGCCACTGTTTAATGATAGTTGAATGATAAGGAAACGTACCGTTTCAATGAATTCGGCTTTGGAATAGAAAATCGGAGGCTCCATGGGTTTGAGTGTCGGGGTCAAAACAGCCGAAGCGGAGAGTGAGCTTTGTAAACATGGCTTTGTTACGACAAACACTTGTCCGAAGCCAGAGATCTCTACTCAACTTCCACAGTCCATGCCTGCGCCTTTTGCCTTTTGATCGTAGACCAATATATCCAAAGAACATCTCATCCTCGATACTCCTCAAAAATGCCATAGATACTCGGAAAATCACCGCGGCGCCTGCCACTCATGCCCCATTGGCGCACCAGGCCTCAGCTGCAGTGGAAGACGCAGCAAAACCAGAATACAGTGGCCCACTCGCACAGACCTTCCGACGTCTCAAGATCTTCTCACTAGCCTCGCTGACTTTCTCGTTCACGCTCGCGCCATTCATGTTCTTGGTTGAATCAAATCTGCCCATCCCGGCACGTTTTGCACTAGCGGCCATAGCCATAGGCAGTTCTGGCATCAGTACAGCGCTAGTCGGATGGTGCGGCGCTCCGTATGTCACTGCCCTACGGAGAATTTCTCCGCAGGATAACAATGGAGGGAAGGGGCTTGAAATGACTACTCTTACTCTGGGGCTGAAGCCCAGAATCACTCGGGTCCGCCTTGATCCTCGTATGAATCTGGGGTCCTTCTAAATATACACCACAGGTCTACGATACCGACTTTTTGGTTGATACTAAACGCCCATTTGCCAAGTGGGAACTGGCCCCAAACATTACGGTTGCCTCACAGGTGGGCAGTGTTCCTGGGCAGGAGGAAACTATCGCAGAGACTCTGAACAAAGATGGTGAGGTGTTGGGAAGGTGGGTCGTAGCATGGGGAGAAAATGGGGAAGGAACGTGCCGCCAGGTGGGGAGTGTTGTTCGGTAAGTGAAGTAATCACTCAGCATCAGCTACATGCTGATCAAGTGCGTCTAAGCTTCTTCAACGTTCACGAGGAACTTTTATGATGAAGCTATTCTTAGAACGTTTTCTATTAGACTTATGTATCTCGAGATAGAGCCCGGGCATCTGATGTGATGGCCTACACGTCACGACCACTTATTTCTGTAGATCGATGAGAAAGATATACTTTGCAAGCTCCATAATTAATAATGGTAGTGGGATCATGACAGCCCGGTCTACAGGTGGATGCTGGGCTGTGGAGAAGTAATGTAAATAACGTATTTGGTGGTGCTGGGAAAGATGAGGGACACATTTCAAAATTAATCATCTTTTAGGGGTTTAGGTTAGCTAACGGAGTGGTCCCCAAACACTTCCACCTAGATCTGGGGCATTCTCTGCTGATCGCAACAGCCTTGATCACCAGCGGCCTCGAGTGCGGGAAGGACACAAATAGGCATGGTGACCGTGACGCCTGTGGTGGAAGCTACTGCATGATCACCTGGGTCCCTTGATTTATGCCCTAGCTGCCTGCCAGATGGTTATTTAGAATGTACTACTGGGTCTTGTTCAATGTTCGGTTCAAAGCGGCCGGTGGATGTGCAACCTTGCCAAGCCAGGAAATCCTGCGGTTGTGTTGATATCAGAAGATGTAGACAAATAGCCGAGCCCGAAGGCGTAGTCCACGGCTGTCCAACGTCCAACTTTTAACTCGTCACCAGAGCCCACCCATGATTCCGTTCACTGCAGCAAACTCCTTGCAAAAGCCATAAATGCTATCTGAATCCAACGTCATATTTTTATCTTCCAGAAATCGACATGACTGATGCATGGGGCCTGGACTCAGGTGAACCGGTGGAAAAACGGGCAACAATATCTGCGGATGGTGGGCGTAATCTGTTACTCTCATGGTAGCGGAGTGATGTTTTGCTGTGGGTCGGATCATAGATCTTCCTGACCCATTAGGTCCTTACTTATCGGGTGTTACACTTCGTTGCGCTTTGGACTTGCTATCTCTCCGACGGATGGATCAGTGGCTCTCATATATATGCTTGACTTCTGCTAATTCCCCGCATTTGACTTCCAACCATGTCCCCAATCCCCTCCTGTTACGAGTTTGACTCCCTTGACGCTGATGTCATCCTCTTGTCGAGCGAACCAGATTCCAGAGAGTTCAAGCTTCACAAATGCATTCTAGCGACCGCGTCTCCATTCTTCCATGATATGTTTTCACTTCCTCAGTCCCCTGCTGAGGACAGCCGCCTACCAGTAATTTCTGTATCGGAATCCGGGCGCGTACTGGACCCTATCCTTCGCTTTCTATATCCTATTCCCAACCCAGACGTAAGCTCATTGGATGAGCTAATCCATCTGGTTGATGTTGCCACCAAGTATGAATTCGAAATCGTCCTATCATCGCTTCGCCGGATCTTGGTATCACTACCATTTGTGGAGAGCGAACCTATGAGAGTTTTTGCAATTGCCTGCCGATATGAGGTGCGTCTGCTGACGACGGTCACCCTGGGCTTATGTTGACCCTCTTTTTAGTTCGAAAGCGAAGCCAAAATTGCATCCCGATATACCCTACGACAAAACGTGATTGAAGGCCCCTTGTCTGATGATCTCAAATACATCAGCGCGTATTCATATCATCGGCTTCTCGAGCTACACAGGATTCGCGCGCGAGCTGCGCAAAAGCTGTTGCGGCCATCAAACGACCTGAAATGTCTCCAGTGTAACGGAACAGGCTTCACGTATGGTTGTCCACGCTGGTGGTGTGAGTTCGAGGCAAGGGCACAGGAGGAATTGGCGATCCGACCAACATCCGACGTGATATTTGGCATGGAGTTCCTTGCCAAGACCCTCGCTGTTGGCTGTCCTCGTTGTCCGGCCAGTCTCTTCGAATCGACTGACTTCCTTCAAGAGTTGAAACAAAAGATTGACAAACTACCAGATACGATATAGATTCCCTAATATACCCATGTAATGTGTAGCAAGTAGTCGAGCAAGATCTTATGTATGGTTCAAGCACTACCAATAGAAATTTTGGCTAGTACATCCTAATGGTTGCTGGCTCATCGTCTGTTTTGGAGCCTTTGAGTTCACACGTTCAATACGTAGGGCTCAAAGAATCTTCGTCGCCTCCCAGGCGGATATTGGGTTTGATAGCCCCAATCGGCATCAAATGGCCCTCTGATTATCTCTGAATCCTGATCACCCGCTAGCGCGTTGGTCTCGGTCTCGTCGGCCATCTATGTAAATTCATCGCTGATGCCCGCGCCTCGGAGAAACCCAGAGAGGAAAGCCCGGCGTCTATCTTTGCAATGGCGTTCGTGTCAACGAGTCCCCAGGTGCGACAGCACTGATGCGGGCTACACGGGCCTTCTCACATCCCCATGGCTGCGCACAGATTCCAGTGGGTGTTCATGATTCGAAGTCGAACTGTGTGGCCGGTGTCTGATGGAATGGTCATATCAAGTTCCTCCCCATGGAAAAGTTGTGCGGAATACGGATGAAACACGGGACGCCAACGTCTTGGGGCTTCTCTGTCTCACTGGGTACACCACCCATGCACAGATTCGTGGCGTCATACTAGGTCTCCCGTATAAATGAGCGAGCTAGCGGGACCTCAAAACATCGTGTGTCAATTCTTGGATGAGTGTCGTAAGGGTCTGCGGGGGAGGAAAAATATAGTGCAGATCGAGATGCAGAAGCAGAGGGACGATCCCTACCTCCAAGGAGGGGTAAATTCGATTCCAGGTAGCACGGACAATATCGACCATATTTGTATGCTTGAAACGCGTCTACAGCATTTATGGTTCCTAGGGATCAATGTGGAGCTGGCGGGTCGGAAGCCTTGGTAGTCACCGTGGCGGAAAGCACTGAGATTCGTGCGGCTCTACTCGATATAAATCTGCGGTATAGGGAGAGAGTATCATCGTGCCATCCATGCCGGTTGCTCACTTGTTTGGATCCGAATGCCGAGCCAAACAGCATGGAACGCGAGGATTTGTGTTCATCATGACTTGCGCGCGGAGGAGCGACTGAGTCAAGTATAGTATTCGTGGATGCAAGCGCAGGCGCATTGGAGGGGAGAGCACGCAGAGTTCTTTCAGTTTCGCTGACTCATCGCGTAGGCAGTTTTCGTAAAACCAAGAACTGCGCAAACGTCAACGCCAAGCAGCAACGAAATTACTTGATTTTCATTTGTCCGAATGAACATTGGTAAGATTTAGCCTCATCCAGTGCTGACCAAGGTAATTGCAATTTATATACTCATGCGCTTCCAATCGAAATTTTGGCTAATAGACCATAGTGATCACTAACCCATTCGCCATCTGCTTCAGACCCCACGACCCGCAGTCCAACACCCACCCGTTCAATACGCTCGACTTTCAACGTGCCTACAAGGAGGATCTTATCGAGCCTTGCAGGTGGGTACACCGATCGGGGCTGGTAGCCCCAGGTGTAGCTATCAATATGATCAGGAGTGGATTGACCTCCCGTCCAGACGTCGGAGTTGCTCTCGTCTATCCCAGAATCTCGTCTAGAATGCACCGCTAACCACGCATCGGTAAAACCTAGAGACTCGGGAAGCCCGATGTCTGTGGGCGCGATAGCATTCATGTCACCGCACACGAGGCCCCCATCGATGCCAGGGATGGAAAGGGCTTCCATGATAGATGTAAGCTGTAGGGGCCTCGCGATGTCCCCATTGCCGCGTAATGATTCCAGGTGTGTATTGGCAATCCGGAGATGGAAGTCCCCAACGTCAAATGAAATGATCAGATCAATATACAACGCGTCTCTTCCCATGCCGCTACCGGGAAAGGGCACGCGGGACACAGATACGACACACGGTGTCAAGGCTTTGGGTATGAGACTGATTGTGCCGTAGCCGGCGGCAAACCGTGCGGCGGATACGTCCGTAATGTCATAAGTCTCTTGTACAAAGGGATCCATTAAAAGCACCTCAAAATTATCCATGTCAAATTCCTGGACGAGGATGATAGTCGAACAGGCTTGTGGATATTCTCCCGGAGAGGAAAAAAACATGGACTTAAGATGAGAGAGTAAAGCACCAAAACGAAGCTCTGGGAATGCCCGGGAAAAGTCCACATTCCAGGTTAGCACGGCGAACGTCCATGGTATATTGGATGAATTCATGGCTTTTGTGCCAATGCTGGACACTCGGGTCCATGCGGAGGTGGCTGAGTCATAGGAGTGCATAATCCGCAGGGAGCCTATAGTACAGTGGTAGTAGGAGGATAGAGTTATTCAGCTTTACCGCGGACGATGTGGGACCTGGGTGGTACTGTGCACCAGGCCTAGGGCAGCTACCAATGTGGAAACGTTGAAGTTGCTTGCTCGGGCTTGTGGTGGCTAGTTTGTTTGAGCACGCGCCCGTAATCAAACAACATGAAATAACTGCACACAATGTAACATTTCCGAACTTGAAGTGGGATGACCCAACCTTCAGCTCAACATCCCCCCCGACACTCGCTCACTGAATCTGGCCAGCTGAACTTCACAGATATTTCACGGGCACTGCGGGCACCGAGAAAGGTGCCACTCTATCTTGGGGAGCAGCGACTCATTTCGCCCTGTCAAATGAGCACCACAAACCTACAAAATGAACTTGGGTCTGGAGTTAATCTAGGCCTAGACATTACCGGCGGCCCTTCGAACTAGCCGACATATTTGCTAGATCTGAAAATGTCAGGCACTTCCTTGGCCTTGGGGTCATCAACCTTTTGCGTCGCCGATTCCAAACCTTTGGTTCGGCCAATGTACATAGGAGACTTGCTCCCAACGTAACCAATCATCACGACCTCGAGGTAGTAGCCTAAAATTAGGCCGATGGAGCTGTCGCATCCGATCATGCGACGGCAATGCAATGGATGGGTATACTTGGGAGCGCATACGGAGCAGCCACACTATCACCGTACCCTGGGAGGAATCAAAGCTTGTGGTGCAGTAGATAATGATCGCCCATGTGCTACATACCCGAAGGTAAACTGAACAATTCGCTGATCTTAATGCTGCCAAACCCCACCGGCTTGGCTCTGGAGTTCAACGGCTTATCGGACCTGAGATTGGCTTTTTCCGAGTGGCATCCGTTTGTTTCTCTTGGGAATAAGAGTATACGTCCGACTTGCATTTGGGTCTGGGACTTGGTGGGTGCTGATCACCCCGGGGATAATGTCATCATCCGCGCGGTGGACTTCTCAATTGTGGGGTGGCTTGGCTTGGCACCCACACCCTTCGGACAGGGCACCCCGAAGCTACAGCTGGACATTATGTGGCTACAAGTTTGATGAACTTGTGCTAAGCCTAAGCATAACTTCACCCCACGCTGTAACCACCAGACCCACAGCCATGTATGGCTTTATCTATCAACTGATCAAGCTTTCAATAAAATCTGTGGATGGTATATGTGCGAGCAGTGGTAGTCCATCCTTATTTCGAAGCCGCACCGAAGTTGCAAGTTTTGCGATGTATCCGGGTGGGTTTGTGCGAAGTTTGCTTCGACCTGCTAATGCTAACCCAAGTATCAACTTGCAGCTCAAACAACGTATTTATCTATGTTTGCCTATCTGAACGCGACGAAACTCGAACAAATCTCGATCATTGATAACATTAATTTATATGTCACTCGCCGGTGCTCAGTGCTCGCGCTCAGTACTCGGTCAGCCTATGGTTTGGTCGGCTCAGTTAGGTAGGTTTCGGTGCTTCATATATCATTTTACTTCCTTCTATCTTTACATTCCTACTGGGGATTATTGTTTGGCGACATCGCACTTGGCACTTCTTCGATTCCGGGCGGCCTATCGCATGCTGGCATATCGCCATAGGATTGTCGCCAATTCGAGGAAACCCGGTACTCTTTCACTATCATTCAGCTCCAGAGGGATTGCGATCAATGGATCTTGGGATTTTGGCTGCGAAATCCGCCCGAATTTCCGGACCTCACCAACTTCCAAGCACTCGATCCGCATTGCTGTCACACACATCCCAACCGTTTAGGGTTTGCAGATTTCCATGCTGCCTGTGAGTCCGACGGGCTCATTTGGAGCCACCTGCCACGATCCACGGTTGTCACCAACACGTTCAGTGCCAAGGCTGAGACTCGAGATAGCAACCACTCTATTGCCGCATGTTCCGTGTTCGGGTTTCCCGAAGATGTCAGTTTAACCATCCAATTACCCGATTCTTACCCAAATCTATCCACGCGAACCGAAGCGGGCCTCCTCCATTCCAGTCGGTCTGTAGAAAACATCTATTCCTTACTTCTCATGGGCTTGGCACGCACCAGTAACACCTGTTCGGGTAGGGCAACAATGGTTTGACAAGAAAAGATCATACCATAGCCTATAGGACCTCACACCACCCGCCATTTACGTGTGACTCGATGACAACCATTGGCTAGCGAAGCTCTTGTACCCAACGGTCGCGCACTCGAAAGAGGAGAAAGTTAACATATACGGAATGTTACTGTTGACACCATGCTTCCACAAGATGACACTTCCACTCCGGGTACTTTTACGCCCGCATCCCATCTTCAAGTATTATTGGATTTATGCATCTCCAGTAGTATAAAAGAGGTTGGGTACAGTCGCCCATTCATCATTCTCACTCTTGCATCTTCTCTCCAACCTACTACATCTATTCACAATGCCCGGACTCGATTACTTCTCCAAGACTGAATCCCCTGCGACTGAGCCAGCCGCCACCTCCAATGGCACCGCCGAGCAACCCCGGGCTGGTGTGTACTATAATGCTCGGTTGGACCCCAAAAACTATTTGGAGGGCCCTCTATCTGACAACCCCGCCACACGGCTCCGCCAAATGCTTGCCCGCCCTGGCATCGTTGTATGTCAATTCCTGGCTGTCTTCGCCTAATTTTTACCCTTGTGTCTCAGGTTGCGCCTGGTATCTGTGACGGTATCAGTGCTCGATGCGCTCTCGAGGCTGGGTTTGACTGCCTCTACCAAAGGCGGGTGACTCTTGAGCAATGTATTTCAATTTATCCTAACTTCCATGTCTCCAGTGGTGCAGCAACTACAGCATCTCGCATGGGTCAGCCTGATCTTGCCATTGCGACCCTCAACGATTTTGTCGGTGTGCGTGACCCTGCTTTACCCCCAGATTTTTTTATATTCAATCTCTCGCCAGGCCGCCCAAATGGTTTGCAGCTTGAACCCGACAGTCCCAGTTATTGCGGATGCTGATACCGGGTATGCTCCTAAAATATATTATTAACTAAACCATCTTATCCTCACCAGATTTGGTGGACCTGCTATGGTTGGCCGAACTGTCACTCAATACGCCAAATCTGGTGTTGCCGGCATGCACATTGAGGACCAAGTCCAGACAAAGCGTTGCGGCCATCTTCTCGGGAAGCAAGTGGTTTCCCGTGAGGAGTTCCTGACACGTATCCGGGCGGCTGTCATTGCTCGTGATGCGATACCGGGTGGATCAGACTTCGTACATCATTATCCTCGAGTACCAAACCTCCGCTGATCCCGGTTGTAGGTGATCATTGGTCGCACCGACTCTGCTCAAGTTCTTGGCATGGAAGAAGCCATCACACGCCTCAAGTTGGCTGCAGATGCAGGTGCCGATGTGTGCTTCATTGAGGGTGTCAAATCAAAAGACCTTCTCGAGTCGACAGTCGCCGCCTTGGCGCCCAAGCCGGTTGGTACCCCAGTTGCTGGCTTAGCTCAAACTTCTGATGCCTTCTACAGGTCTTGGTCAATGTCATCTCCGGAGGGCTGACGCCTGCATTCACATATAAAGAAGCTGAGGCTATGGGTGCCAAGATCATCAGTGAGACTCATGATCGCACGCCTTGGTTTGTGGTCCTGACCACATAAACAGTTTTCTCCCTCGTGTCATGTGTCGCCATGGTGCACGCACTTAGGGCAGCAATGCAGTCCTTGAAAAAGACTGGAACCGACTTTGTTTCCGCCCAAGGCATGGACCCCAAGTCATTCTTCGAAGTGATGGGTACGTATCTCCTCGATGGCCGTCCACTAGATGCTCATCCGTGTTTCCCCTAGGTCTGAAAGAGGTTATTGACTTGGATGCCCAAGCTGGCGGGACCGCGTTCGAGGTGGTCTGAGGGTTGCATTTCCTGGTTATACTTAGGTGGATATGTGGTGATATACTCATGTAATTTAGATTTCCTTTTCCGTTGAAAATGTATGGGCTATTACAATTCCAAGACGTATGAAGAATACCAATATACTTAGAGCTTATGTTTCCCCTCCCTTAGTCTTGCGTGTTGCAAACCCTCGTCTAGATATATGGGTTGGTTGAGATATAACGATGAGGGAAGTGTAACGCACAATTGTTCTCATATAAACCATCTCCAGGGACAGCAACTATATGGGACCTGATATTAGATGCATCAACCATTTCGGGAACAATATCCTTGATTGTTGGGGCTCCGAGGAGTCTCAAGTTCATCTCGAATTCATCCTGAAAGAAGGGTCCAATAAGGTAACGGAGAAAATAGCTCATCTAGATCACCCACGCGCAAAATTTGCAGGGCTTTATCCATGCCCTCAGGGCCGTATGCGGAGAAGGCGTACAGAAAGGGACGCCCAACACCAACTATGAGGCGGATCAGCCATGGACCATGCACATGACGAAATAGCGCTTACCGGCAGTCGCTCCTAGGGCGACTGCTTTGATAACATCAGTGGCCCGACGTACACCACCGTCGACAAATAATTGGAATTTCTCGTTAGGGAATTTGAGCCCGCGTTTCTCGCCCAATTTCTCAACAACTTCAACCAGTATCTCGATCCCAGAGCGAGCGAAATCAAGTTGGCGACCCCCGTGGTTGGATAAAACTACACCAACTAGATTCTGGTCGTATGCTTCAAGGGCGTCCTAAATTCTCATAACCTGTGAGGAGCGGGGACGCCAGAAAAGTTATAGGAAATCTACCTCCCAACACTGCACGCCTTTGAGAATAAGGGGCACTAACGCCTATATAAGTGAGTGTCGCAACCATGAAATTTTTGACGCGCTGTTTGTTATGCTTTTAAACCAGGCAATATCCGCCCATTTCAAGCCAGGATCTATAAATGACTGCATGTCGTTAATTCCACTGGATGGCGAGGAGTGTGTGTAATCCTACACTGATAGCTCTTGCTGCTCCTTGAGATCTATCGACACCATCTGATCCGGCTTTGCTGACTTCCGAAGGGTCTTCGGCCTCGAATTTCATTCTCATGTCCTCGAAGGGGGGTTATAATTAGTGGGTGTGTAACAAAAAAAAACAGCATGACAGCGAAAATACCTTCTCTCGACGTCCTAATTGTGGGGCATCTACGGTAATGAACAATCCCTTAATGCCGCGCTCTTCCGCGTGCTGGACGATACGCTTTGTGATGTTCCTGTCCTTGTTAACATACCTTGAGCGAACACTGTTTCAGCGAAATGGATTTCACGAAAGTGTTTGTGGATCCCACAGTTGGAAAAACTGGACCTGGCCATGTTGTGATGCGTCAACAATCTCGTCAAAAGAGCATGACGCCAGTGTGGGTATCTGTATCCTATTTAGCGCGAGTAGAAATCTGAAATATTGTTCGTTACCATCTGTATGATCCCATGCTTGGCGGCAGCTCTTGTAAGATTCAATTCACCATCGGGATGCCCAAGTTTTCCCAAAGCTGTTGCTGTCTAGATATTTGCGATGATCAAAGACTGAAAGCCTCGCGGGTCGATGCCCTTACTATATAAACCGGCATAGCTGAGTGATGACCTAGTATCTTCGTGGACCAGTCAACCTTGGTTACATCACGCAAAATTCGAGGCCGAAACCATATCCTCCCGTCATCAAATATGTAAGGTGACCATAGAATTTTGAGAGTGTGAGTACCTGTGATAGGCGGCGTGGTTTTCTCGATTGGTGATTTCATCATCTGCGGCGGATGAGTAGTATGCCCAAGCTTTCTCTGACATCACTAGTCTTGCAATTGCCTGTGGCATCTCAGCTTATAGACAAATACCAGGGAAAAAGATGAAAGTACCTCAAAGTCATGCAAATTGAGTATTTCATCAAGGGAGGGTCGCAATGAAATACGCTCTTGGCGAGCTTTCTCCTGGTCTGTAATTACAACCTCCACCTTCTCAACCGTGTCGGGTTCTACAGCTCCTAAACTGAGATGTGTCTAGTCCGGTGAGTCTCTCGAGGCAATATGGCCTGCGTACTGTTTCTCTACAGGAAGATTGGTCGTGATAGCGTCCGGAGGGTGTATTGGATCGTATTCTTGGCTGATCACCCAGATGAGCCAGCTGTGTGGTAACATTCCTGTGGTGTACATACGTGGCGTCTTTCCCGGCGTATTTTAAAATGATTTTACTACCGCCTGAGGGCATTCAATAACACTTGCAGATTAATTTTCTGGTACCCACCTGGATGGTCTGTTGGAAACACCTGTTATTCACGCAAATATACGTCCAGTGTTCATATCATACCATCAAGAAACTCGGTGACATCATACACCTTGCCTTTTGAAAATCAACACCCCGAGCCACCAAGTGATAGAATAAAACGCACCGTGCACAATTATCCAACAACTATCTCGACTGTTGTGATGGGCAACCTCCGTCCCTGAGATCAGCTTTGAGGAAGAAGCCATAAGAGATAATTCAGGTAGTGTTTTGGTTAGTTTTATGGGTAGTTGAAGTGGTCCGCTCCAATAATCGTTACGGTGGTGAACGAACCACCGAGTCTCGTCATAGGATACTCATGAACGTGCATTTGCTAATAGTTTAGGCGGTCCGGCATACCGGACAGCCGATGGAACCTGAGAATTTGATTTTGGTGTGCAAGAACATCCCGGGCCGAACACAAAACTGAACAGCAAAGAGTAGATTATCGGTATAGACCCGGAGCAGATTAACCATCCTATTGGTACAAGAACATCGATCCGCCTGCTCGAGAATCGAGGTCAACCACTTGAACTAAGCCTATGCACAAAGTTCGATCCAATGCAGTCACTGATGGGGAATCCATCACACCCATAACTTCAAAGGACCGCTTGG
This sequence comes from Collybia sp. MG36, assembly GCA_003313185.1. NCBI lineage: Eukaryota > Fungi > Basidiomycota > Agaricomycetes > Agaricales > Clitocybaceae > Collybia > Collybia sp. MG36. The sequence goes on along the minus strand of QGOG01004815.1, from coordinate 6,025 downwards.
GGTCCATGCCCTGAGCCGAGGAAAAATCGGTCCCAGTTTTCTTCAACGACTGCAGGGCTGCACGAACAGCGTGAGCCATGGCAACGCCGGACACGAGAGAGAATAAATATTTCAATTCAGCTTGGTCTAAGTTGTACCCCAACGGCTTGGGGTACAAACACGATCACTCACTGATGATCTTTGCGCCCATGGCCTCCGCCTCTTTAGCGGCAAACGAAGGCGTCACGTCCCTGGGTATCACGTTCACCAAAACCCACCCCACGTTAGTCCATGGGTAGCCTGGCGCTATCTATCCTCACGGGTTGTGAAGCGAGTGCCTTCACAGTGGCTTCTAGAGCCTCCTTCGTCCGCACGCCTTCGATAAAGCAGACATCGACGCCCGCATCAGCAGCGAGCTCCAGGCGGGTGATTGCCTCCTCCATCCCGAGAATCTGGGCAGAGTTTGTGCGACCAATTTTTAGTCTAATTTCCCATCAAGGAAAACCACGTAAATAAAAACTAAAAGACTAGCGAAATCTGATCCACCAGGGATAGAATCACGAGCAATCACGGCCGCACGAATGCGAGTGACAAATTCATCGCGAGACACAATTTGTTTTCCAAGCAGGTGGCCACAGCATTTTGTTTGAACTTGATCTTCTGTGTATATCGCAGCAACCCCAGCCCGCGCATATTGTGTGACAGTGCGAGCAACCATAGCAGGCCCATCAAAACTGAGTAGGTTAAATAGAAAATTACTGGCTTCCCCAGTATCCGCATCAGCAATGGCTGGCACAGTAGGGTCGAAGCTACAGACCATTTGGGCAGCCTTGAGGCGATGAATGTAGTTGGATACCAATGAGCACGTAATCAACGAAATCATTGAGGGTGGCGATAGCCAGATCGGGCTGACCGTGTCGTGAGGCAAGGGCGGGTGACGTAGTGCCGAGGCGGGACAACGAATTCAATAAGATGGTGGAGTACAAAACAAGGAAGTGGACCAATATCATTTCTTGCCAGTGGAGCATTGAGGAATTGTGGGAAGTTGGGCACAGCTAGCTCTTTTGAAGGTGATAGGTAGAAGTCGCAACGAAGTCTCTGCATACACTGCGCTTGTGGAAAAATTTATGTAGTTGGCGCGACCTCATATCCTATGCGGGCACCAACAATGCCGCCAAGAAAATGGTTGCTTGCAATCCGTTGAGCTTGTTTGGATCATAGTCTGTTAGGAAACACGCCAGAACACCAGAATGATCCGAGTACGATCCTGCCACTTAGTGGCGGAGGCCAGCAGTCCCATCACTGGCAGCCTGCAGCGCTTGTGAAACAGTGGTATAGTGGGCCAACTCGTTCACCCTGGGATGAATTGCTGGTGCTGGTGGGGTCTTCTGGAGTCATGGCATGCCCTTCCATGCAAAAGGCTTGGCGCATATCTTGGCTTCTCCGAATCTTGATTGCTCCTGGTTCCGGTGGGTAGGTAGGCTCATGGCCTGGGAGGAATTACTTGATGATTCTGTCTTGGTCTTCCCATCGTGTTCTCCGTGGCTTCTCATCGATCTAAGCCGTTGGCTGCATCCAGACCCCGAGGCTGGACATGAGGGGTAGCGGAGCACCACACCACTGGGTTATGTGTGTCCGATTGACGCGACGCGACGGGCATTTCCTTTAACAATGCGACGGAACGATCCGCAGGGGAGCGGCCACTTGACATCACTGCGGAAACTCGGCGATATATCTCCCCGGGGTAGGCGTTGCCGCCTATTTATCTATGCTATTGGTTCGGCGATAAAGTGGTAGGAATGAGTTGCGCATATTTCCCGCCTTTGCTGTAGGCTGCAGGGACAAGAATTATGCGATTTGAAGGCCTCATCTGAAAAACAATATAAAATTTGAATGAGATCTTGTTGGACGTCCACGCTCGCTGGTTAGGGCTCCCAAATAACCTGTATCGTTTCTGATTATTCCATTTCCTCCCATGAGTCTCTTCATAATTTCACCCCTCTAACCCCGACTCCCACTTCATACCCTGCCAAGGTCGCCCGCAAACTCCTTACCTCGGTGCGGGCCTATGGAACGCCAGCGGGCGAACCACCAGTCCCGGGCATGCTTTGAAATGCCATCCACGAAGACAGCCGGCCTCCCTGGATTCCGTCAGCGTATATCAAAAGACAAGAAGTAACCCATCAAAGTTGCACCCATCCCATCCTTCTCACCTAGTCTCCACTAAAAATGTCTCTCATCTCGGGCCAAACCGTGGCGGAACACGCTAGCAGAGATAGCTGCTGGATTATCGTTCATAGTGCGTACAAATTCCCTATGAGGGGCCCCAAAATCCTTACCATTTTCGAATAGGCAAAGTTTATGATGTTACCGAGTTCTTGGATGGTAAATACAGGACCACCCCGCCATAAAAGCTGTTTTCTCAAAGATTCTACTAGAACATCCTGGTGGAAGCAAAATCATCCTCAAATACGCTGGGAGGGATGCAACGTAAGCCATGAAATATCCTTCCTTGCCCCAGCAGTTCACCAATGGGTACATAAACAGTGAGGCTTACGAGCCTATACATCCTCCCGATGCGATTACCACCAATCTCCCCATTGAAAAACAGTAAGTTTCGAATATCCCAATCATTTTAGATATTGAATACTCACCTTGGCCGCAGTATTGGCGCGGTTGACCCAGCTACTATTGCCAAAGTTGTGAAAGAGGTTACAGAAGCGGACAAGAAGCGCTTGGCGCTTATGGCCGCTCGCCCCCCCCTCGATGAAATCCTCAATCTCCATGACTTCGAGGTGGGTTATTTCCAGAAGTTGAAGAACCCTATACTCATCAATAATCCAGGCTGTAGCACGGAAGGTGCTTCCCGACAAAGCCTGGGCATATTACTCCTCCGCATCAGACGATGAGATTACTATTCGTGAAAATCGTGCTGCGTTCCAACGGTGCGTTCACTTGGGATACATATTGTTGCGATCTGTTGGCTCATATTCCACCAACAGGATTTGGTTCCGTCCCCGAATCCTTCGGGATGTAACATCCGTTGACTGGTCGGCGACGATCCTTGGGCAAAAGTCAACCCTCCCTGTATACATCGTGAGTTGTTTTATGGTCATCCGCATTCCCCAGCCGACGACCCACCCCGACAGTCTGCTACAGCGCTCGGGAAACTCGGACATCCAGATGGTGAACTCAACCTCACCCGGGCAGCCGCAAAACACGGGGTTATTCAAATGGTCATTCATATGCAGCAGCGGTTTTCCTTTCAGCTGAAGTTTTACTGCAGATCCCCACCCTGGCTTCATGCTCCTTCGATGAAATCGTCGATGCCGCCATTCCTGGACAACCCCTCTTCGTTCAATTGTATGTTCACTAGGCTTATTTTTCTATCTCCCCTCATATTTCCCCCTTTTCAGATATGTCAATCGCGACCGTGAAATTACCAGGAGATATGTACAACACGCAGAAGCACGAGGCGTAAAAGGTCTATTCATCACTGTTGATGCCCCCCAACTCGGCCGTCGGGAAAAGGACATGCGCATGAAATTCGTCGACGATGGTGCTGGCGCCAAGGTTCAGGAAGGCCAATCTGATGTCAAGAAAGATCAAGGAGTAGCCCGCGCTATCAGCGTAAGCATTAACCGAAAATCCACTCCCACCACACGTTGACACCATAACCCTTTCAGTCATTCATTGACCCAAGCCTTTCATGGAAAGACATCCCCTGGTTCAAGACCATCACCAAAAGTGAGGAACTCATTGCAAGATATCATTATTGAACTAAATTCGCAATACCGGCAGTGCCCATCATCTTGAAGGGAGTATCCACACCTGAGGATGCGCTTCTCGCACTTGACTCCGGCGTCCAGGGTATCGTCCTCAGTAATCACGGTGGTCGCCAGCTCGATACCAGTCGCTCCGGCCTTGAGAACCTGATCGATATTGTTGCCGCTCTGAAAACCCGCGGCCCATGGCCCAACCCCAACTTCTCTGTCTTTGTGGATGGTGGTGTTCGACGTGCAAGTGATGTACTCAAAGCTCTGGCGCTCGGCGCGTCTGCTGTTGGAATCGGAAGAGGTTTCTTATACGCATTTTCGAGCTACGGCCAAGAAGGAGTGGAAAAGGCTATTGAGATCCTCCGGGTTCGTCCCGAATTTCCGTCCCTTGCTATCCATAAACTAATGCACTGAAATTAGGATGAATTCGAAATGAATATGCGACTCTTGGGTGCCCGTAACCTCAGTGAACTCGTTCCCGAGATGGTTGATGCAAGCGCACTTCACTCACACGCAGGACTCACGCCTACTGATACTCTCTACAATGCAACCTGTAAGATTCTCGCTCACATGTGCCGGATATTGCAATTGATTTGAATATTGCAGACCAACCCCTGAGCTTGGCATCGTTCAAGGACGCAAAACTATGACCGTTCCTGGTATATAAACCATGACCAGCTCGACACATAGCCATCTACTTCCACTGCATATATCCCTTCTGTGCACCTATTCACCCTACTAGAAATCAATTGTATCTATGTCACTTTATATGATATTGGGCCCCGCCGATGTTCTTTGAGACCCATAAGCAATGCTGTTGGCCTATTCCATTGATAACGGATGAGCCAACTATCGATATCGCGCGAGCCATGCATCATCTGCGCATCTAAAATCCTCGTCGACAGAATACTTCACCTTCCATGGAGCCCATGGGATCAGCCTTGGCGAGTCGTCAATGAACTCCCGGATGTCCCAGAAAAAATGATGGAGACCTAGAGTGCGAAGTTGTGGTAGTTCGGATATGATATCCTCGGCTGGCATCGAAAAGTATCCATGGATAGCCTGAATGTGGAGGAAAGTAAGGTATGGGAGTTGAGATAACCGCTGGATCTGGCATGGGGTGGGTTAAAGAATCAGAAACAATCGAAAGACGAGCAGAGAAACTGACAAGGTGCGAGAAAGGACTTGGATTAGGATATGACGAATGTGGGAGATCCCAGGGTATATCCAGGTGAAGCGCCTGTAGTTTGGTTGACAAGTGCTGGGTTAGCTCGATAATATCGTCATATTCGGGATATGGAACTCCGGTATGTAATCCCAAAACCCTGAGGTGGTTGAATTTGTCAAGGATGGGTAAAAGAAATGAGATAGAATCCCAAGAGGCCACTGGAAGCCTTACAGAAAGTCGTTCCAAAGGTCTTCCTGTCAGAAACTGCGCAAGAACGGAAATGCTAGCCGTGCCGATTAAAAGAGGCATAACCGGGCACGAAATGCGGAATGATTTGAGCCTGGGCATGATCGCAGCACTCTGAGGTAGCATCAAGAATACATCTTCCGAAATGTGCCCGATTATCGACAAGGATTCCAGTAGAGGTGCGTGATGGAATATCATATCCAAACATGGATCTTTGAATCGGGGGGTAAAATAAATGTCGAGGTCGGTGAGAGCATCGTAGGCACGGATGGGAAGGTACCCCATATGTTCGTCGATAATGGTAAGATATTCGGGGGCAGAGACTAGACCCTCAATTATGCTGGTAAAATTCTGCGATCGGTCACTCTGAATGTGCCATTCGAGCTCCCCCGCACAATCATCCACCGTCCCAAATGATGGATAAACAGGCGTCAATGATTGGAAATGTGCGAGAGATGGCAACGGGGGTAAAGTGGAGATGGGGGGAAACCTGGGGAATTACTATTCAGATTGGAATGGCAAAACGAAATAATGGTTACATTTGGAGGGTAAGGGTTCGCAACAATGGTGGTAGGGATTGGGCGATGCCCTCTGAAAATTCGGGGTGGTCTCCGAACCAAGAAAATTTGCGGAGACTTGGCATTGCTCGCAGCGCTTTGGCCAGCGACACTAGGGAACATGATCTCAGCACACATTGTTGTGATCAGAGGGGAGTATCACTTTGCTCAAAAATTGCCTGGCTGTCACTACAAGCGACAACACTCATAGTTTTCACCACCCTTGCGAACTCTGTGTTATGCGTGATATGCTCAAGAATCTCCCATGACCTCTTCATCAATCTTGGGGAAAGAGTGAC
>QGOG01004781.1:0-15187 GCA_003313185.1 Collybia sp. MG36 | reverse complement strand
CGTGCAGGGGGGGACGCTGCGCCGGGGCAACGGAGCGAGCTCAGAGGGAGAGGGGGGATGATATGGGCGGAAAATCACTAACAGGACAACACGCAACCACTCTTTTGGTTCGACAATGGGGTCACTACCCAACGTCGACATCTTTCGCCTCCTCGATCACTATCGACGGCTGTCATAATTCACATCGTGGGGTCCAACGACCCCTTCCTACTCCAACCCCCTTCACCGGGGGCTCCCTTCGCGGGGGGCATATCTATCCACCGTTCACTCAGGGCCCATATGTGTCGGGACTTGCCCGCTCACACCGATTTCGTCGCGTAATTGCGATTAGTTATCCCTCACTCCTACTTTACTTAAGGATGTAGATCGTGACTACTGAGCCCCATCTGCCGCCTGAGCGGGGCTATATAAATATCACCTGATTCAAAAAAAAAAAAAAAAATCCTCGCTGTCGTCGTCTTTGTCCCCGGGGTGAATGATGTGGTGGGTATGCTGATGAATCGGCAGGGAAAAAAATAACATCAGGACAGCTTTGGTCAACATGGTAAGGAGTTGTGGGATCTTCTACTTACCACGATCTTCTGCGTACATTGTGTGGTGGGGTGCAGATGGGCACACCTCCTTGCTTTCTCATGACGATCTGACGAGCTAGCGCAGAGATCATTCGGAATTGCTTGAAAACCTCCCGTGTGTATATGCAGCAATGCGCGCTAGGCAGAATTTATAATTAGAAACCATCTGTGGTGTCATTTTTTGGGAGAAGGGGGTGAGTCGGTCAGGAAGAGGTGATGTCATCGCTTGCGTTCTTTGGGTGAACCAAACAAAGCATCGTCTTTTCCTCGCTGTGGAATAAATCAACTCGCGTTTTGCCTCATCCCCGCATATATTCTGTTGCCTCCCTGTTGAACACTGCTCAAACATACCCTTGTCGTGACCGACCCTCATTCTAGGCACCTATGACACGAATCGCCTACATTTTACTCGGGTGGATCCCCAAGCCCAGGAATCCATTCGTTCGGCCAGCCGTGTTCTAACACTCTCTTTGACATTACCTCTATTCCAAGGCAACCTCCTCGCTTCCGTCCCGGTCTACGTCCCTCCTCTCCAATCTCACCACTTCCACCAGCCGCATTTCACGGCGCGCTTTGCCCCTGGTTATGAAAACATTCAAACTGATCTATGATAGAGAACGAAAAAAGTCGCGTAGTGTCAGGATAAGGTTTGCACCCCCACCCACCGCGATGCACCATACACCAGCCCATGAGAGCATGGGACACGGCGCATGTACATGTGCCTGCTCATCAACCACGACCCAATTGCCGACCTTTAGTACTGGACTGCGCCTCCGACGCCGGCGTCGACTTCCTGATCGTACATCCACCATTACCGTACGCGTCGGCGTAGGCTTCACGCGTTCGCGACGTTTATCCACAGTGCAGATGCAATCGCGGCGATGGTGGCTCACCCACCGAATTCTATGACGCTAATCTTTCTTCCCTGGGTGGATGAAGATGGCGATGCAGGTCCATCCGAGGGCAGGCCCAACAGCCGCCCGCACACTGCGCTCACCATCCGGAAAGGGACCTCGTAACGAGTGCCGGGCGTTTCATTTCTCCTCTAAGATAGATTCAGGTGTGCATCACTTTTTCGTGATGTCGGCTTGATGTCGGCTATTTTTACTGACACCATCTCAGTTTTATCACCATTCGCCATCTACAACCCATCACCTCTCCACTCCATCCATTCTATCCCATAATTCATCACCCCGTCGGATGTTGATGCTCGTTTTCAATTTCAGAGGCGCCTCCGTTCGCGCGTGTTGGTTCGATCTATCGAGGTGGAAGGTTTTGGTCTATTCATTGCCTTGACGTTTTCTTCTTTCAGTTGAATGGCTTTCTTTCTTTGTCTCCCCCTCCGCCTCTGCGCCCAACCCTCTGGAATCTTGTCCTCGTCCTGGGCCCATCCAGTACTAGCGCACCGTGATACGCCTCTCCACTAGTTCCTCCCATATCGTTGGCCTTGGTCTTCTTCTCCACCAAACTTGGCCCTTTCCTTCTGCATCCCGTAACCCTCTTTATCTATGCTACTCCAACTCTGAGTACCTCCAACCCGTCCACGCGTTCACATGATTATATTGCTATGACTTCCTTGATGAACCTGGCTCTGCCTTAATTCGGGATTTCGCTAACCCTAAAACTGTAGGAGCGTGAAACGGTCATCCAGCTTCTCTTGGCAAGAGCCGATCTGGACATCAGCTGGAAAAGCGACCTTGGTAACACGTACTTGACTGTTGCAGCATACTCCAACAACGAAGAGGTCGCCAAGTGGTTTTTGGGCAAAGGTAACATGAATATCAATTCAAAGGACTCGCGGGGTCGGGGGCCGCTGACTTGGGCAGCACTCATGGGCAGGAACGTGGTTGTCGTGCTCCTCCTGGACCAAGATGGTATTGATGTGAATCTAGTCGACGCAGATGGAAAAACACCCCTTGATCATGCTATCGAAAACCATCATGAGGGTACTATCAAACTACTGCGGGCGGCCGGCGGTCATATGGGCGTGCTAAAATGGAGGGCAGAGTCTGAAGACGAAGGGGAGAGCGAAGACGAAGAAGATAGCGGAGTCGAAGAGGATAGCGAAAACGCGGTGGAATACTGGGGGAACAGCCAAGACAAAGAGGATAGGGAGGGTGCAGACGATAGGAAAGTGGAAGAGGGTAGGGAAGTGGACGGCGAGAACAAATTGGAAGAGGGTGGGAGAGTGGATGATGAGAGCAAAGTGGGCAATGAGAGGATATATGCCGGAGAGGATGGGGAGGACGAGGAAGATAAGGAAACGAAGAGAGGGAAGTGGAAGAAGGTCTGGGCGGCGCTGCGGGCACGCTTCGTTTCGTGTTGTTGTCCATGCGATTGTTGTTCAGCTCCCTCTACTTGAACAGCTGAGAACTGAATATATTTTTACTACTCAAAATGAGTGATACTGGATGCGATGGCATGGCGAAATGGTGGACAAACCTTGTTATTGTGAACCATGAATCGCGAATACAGAGCGAAGAATGACATACTCAAATGACCGAAAATGCCAGATATTCAACATAAGGGCGCAGCGAGCAGAGATTCGTGCCTGGGGTGAAGGTAACGTGTCAATCCGTTTTTCAACGAGATAAACCCGTTGTTCCGCGAGACCCGCTGCGCCATCCGTCGGCGTGTACGATATAAGATTCATCTGCGATATCTATCGGAAAATAGTATGTGGACGGTGAGTTCGCGGATCGAGTACGAACGGGCACTAGCCACGATATTCCGTTTGGAAATTGCTGGGCATGCAGAGCTTCATCGATATCTTGGCAACCTTCAGCAGAAGCGGAAGGTAATCAGATACCAGCACTCAACGTTGTTCGCTTACCCAGTAGATCAGTATTGCAAATCATCATATGAATTCCTAAGATCTTCACGGTCTCCCCATTCTGGATTGTGCGCGCCCTGGGGAGGCGGACACTCGGAGACCTCTCATTCTATCGCGAAGTGGTCCTCACCGATCGATCATGACAAAGATCCTCCAGCCGGTGGAAGTTGGAGGACGACACGTGCGGAGTCGAAGGCGGGATACTGGTGTCGCCAATACGGTTTAGAATGTCGCGTTCAATGGTGTAAGGGAGGTCAAACATATCTCCATGGTGTTTTAGTCAAGGGTAAATAATATAAGAACCCTCGTCCCCAGTGCAATTTTCTGAGTATGCTGATTGATCTGTGGAGCAAAAGCTTCATCAACGGTAAGGAATAAACGCAAAAATTGGAGAGGCTGCAAGTTCTACTAATCTCTTGCGTACGCCCTGTGTTGGATATAACCCCTGCCTAGAGCGAATGGGTGGTTCAAATTGGAGAGGCCTGGCCCGGTCCGGAGATGGCGGGCATTGCGGCACGCGAAGATTTTCATGGCCGCGAGGTGATGTCATTATGTGCTTTCCCTCGTGTCAACCAAACAAATCCTTGCTAAATTATTATTGGCACCTCAAGCCGGGAATCTACTTCATTCGGCCAACGATCACTCGGTCCTCTCGTTGATGCTTGAGGCCTGTACCTCTATCGCATGGCAGCCCCCCGCCTTCCTCCCAGTTTACTTCGCTTCTCCTCAACCTCACCACATTATTATTCACTATCGCCCTCTACGATGCACCCTACGCCGATTCCATGAGGGCATCGAACACGGAACGCGTACTTGCATTTATCCACTAGGCTTGAGGTACCCGTGCGTCGTTCGCGCGGCGAGCGACATGGGTCCTAGGTATATGACGGATTCGCGAAACTCCTCTCGCCTTTTGAAACATGTCTAGAAGGTCAATTGCGCCAGTCCGACGCGATCGCGTCATGTTGGGAAAAAGCTGAAATGTTTCTGTGAAGGGAATTCGTTTCGGCGACGATTTGTGCACGCTTCATCAGGTGCGAGTGATATCAACTCTATGCGCCCAACGAGACCCAAACTAGCCAAGCATTGGCAAAACCTAACGCTCGCTGCTACGCCATCAATATTTCCCCTCATCCCAGCGATACCAGTGCTACTGTCTTCCAAGATATGGGGACATGGATGTGCGATACTGCCGCCCCACGTGAATCCGGACGCGACCGGGCTTCGACTCGCTTGGTGGATATATTATACACCTTGCACAGTGTGACACCACCCTGACATGGAAACTGACATCCAACATCTTCGACGTGCGCCTACTCCAGCCAGCTCATGGTATGCAACTTCACCAGTCCATATTCATTTTCCGGGATCATAGGTAGGAGGTAATGCCCTGCTCAGGCGTGAATGATCTTGAATAAAATCTCCAATACGCCTGATCTGCATCTTTTTAGCTTCCCGATCAACGCGTACGCCGCCTGGATTCGCTGCAGGGTCTCGTTGAGGCCGGTGGTTGTCCGCTGGGGGTCGTTGGTGGTGAGCGACGGGTTGACTGCATATTTTTCCCGGGGGTTGGAGTAGCATAAAGATGGGATTACGCCGTCGACGAGAGAACCCAATTCATCACTGTTAGTGAGTGGGCCGACAGTATGCAGATATGGTTCGATGCCCGGTTTGTCGGTGGTGGACTATGGTGCGGTAAGGTAGACGTCGGACGAGCCAGGTAGGGTAGACGATGCGAAGTCCGGTCCGGCCTCACGAACAGCCCAGTGTCTGCGTTTCCGATAATGGATGATGAACGGCGCGAGTAGCAATACAATCGCAGCTCCTGCAAGTGACCTGCGAAACGGATGGTGGCTGTGTCTCCAGGAATGCTATTCCGCATCCAATTGCCTATGTAGACGATTGAAGGGTCGTCGTCGTCCACGATAACATTTTGGCCAGCGAGTAGCGTGCTGGGCCCAGCGGATACGACCATGAAGTCCACCGATGTGCAGGGATACCATCCAATCGAATGGTGTGTACGTAGTCGCCGAGATGGGGGCTCTGATACCATTGTCTGTAGTTCTGGAGATTGGGATCATCATACGAGGTATTGAGGGCAGGCCGTTATCGATTGTCAGTGTGAATGTCATATCTTTGAATGGCGGAATATTGCCCGTGAATGCAATTAAAGTCCCTAGGTTGGAGATCAGCAGCTAGACTCGAAGGAATAAGGCAACGATTGCGCACCAGAAAATGTATAATTCAGGGAGCCATACACACTGCCATCACCAATACTTCCAATGGCGAAGTGGGGACATGTAGAGGAGCCGCTATATCCCATAAGATAGGCTCTGAAGCGCTGATACTCCAGTTACGGCGCTTGAGGCATCATCGATGACGAATAATAGCTCTCCCGATAGACTGTAGAGGGAGAAATGAAGCTACTCTTACATACTTATTACTTACGTGGAATCAAAATGTGCCGAGAGTGACTAGTAGTAATGCCGGGCCTATACCAGGTTCAACTGGGAGGTTTCCTGACTGATAGCTGGATTGCAAGTTGCTGAACCCTTCAGGCTTCAGGCCGCCTGAGGTTTGCGCTTAGCCATAGGGATCGATATTTTCAATTGTCCAAGCTCTGAGCGTAGAGTCGGAGGGCTGGATTGGGGTTGTGAAACGTGGTGGAGGGTGCGCCCTTGGCCTTGAGATCGCTTGGTGGGATGTTGTTACCTGTTTATTTCAGTTTCGGTAGCCACATGTTCTGCGAGTCTGCGACAACAAACGGTGTCAAAAGTTAAAACGCATCACTACCATGGTGAGAAACCCCTTCCTCAAGAACACCGCTACTCATATTTATACGACAGATTGAGCGGAACTTATTCACACCCGTGACAGAAAAATCCCGTGGGGGGTGATCCCACCCGGTTTAGTCAGAGGACGACAACCAACATCTACGCCATGGTGCATGATGCCTTGTCCGACCACCCATGCCGTATGGCTGTGGGACCAGCTTGTTCCATGATGCGTGACCTCTTCGCTATTTTCAAAGTGGCTTGGGCCGCTTGGCTACCATATTTGATCCCGCCCCGTAAAGTCCTCGTGATGTTTGTAATACGTCAATCCCATTCAAATTTATCCCTCCTGACGTGAGAATTGATCTTCATCCACAATCTGGATCCAAATGTCGTTGAGGCGGAATAGAAGTCAGGATAGGTGTCCTTCTGTGCTGGCTGTGCCGGCGCTTTGCGCTTTCTAATCCCATATATCGGTGTGCAGTTCGCCCGGCCAGCCCTCCTTCGCAACAACTCTGATGGACATCTTCAGTACTGTCGCAAGTGCAATCGACCTCATTAAAACGGTTGTTGGTTATATTCAAGCCATCAAGGGTGCCGAGGACGACCGTCAAAAGTTACTCTCAGAGGTCTCTTCCCTTGGGATCATCCTTGAGCGCCTCCGCAGCCGGGTTGAAAATACGAACACCACTGGAAATAATGACCATGTCACAAGGTTGAGGGAGGCCAGCGTCGAGGCCCCTCTCAATCAATATTGTGATATCCTACGATCCACCGCGGAGAAGTTGGGGCATATCGCATCACAAGACAACAGCGGGAAATCAACCTCGATTCGAGAAAAGATGAAGAAGGTTGTATGGCCTTTCCGTCAAAAGGAAATTGAGAGGATGCTCGTCGATATGGAGCGCTTGAAGAATTCGATCTTGCTTGCCCTCCAATCGTCATCGATGTGAGTGTCTATTATTGATGACTATCAGTCAGCGTTTAGGCTTGAGGGACCAGGATGTCCGCTGAGGAGATCCGTGATATGCTTGGGGGCGTGGGACGGAATGTAGCCGAGATCGTGGTCGCTGTCTCAGCCATCGAAACCGCCCAGAGAGGTGCGCAGATGCTGACCTCATCACGAGCCACGATGTCTAATGTCTCACCAGTGTACATGAACGACGCTGAGTCGCTTCGCTCCGATCTCAGTGCTCTGGTCTCTGCGTCCCAGGGCTCTGCCACTAGCATTGCGAGGATGGGGGATATAATGAGCGAAAATCAGGGAGGTATAACAAGACCCGTTGGGTAGAAACGAGCTCACCCTGTTTAGACCAGATGGTGCTAGGGTATCGGACACGCGCCGATCTCACAGCCATAAAAGCGAGTGCATACAGTACGTATATGTGGACTATCTGGATGCCTAAAGACGCAGCCCCTGAGATTTATGTCAGGTCAGGAACTCCGAGACATCCTCAAATGGCTGTCCCCGCTAGATTTTGGCGAGAAGCAGAATGCAGCATTCGAGAAGCGCGCTCCAAATACTGGAACATGGTTTCTTGAGCACCCCAAGTTTCTCGCTTGGAGGGCAGGCGAATCCAAGACCCTGTGGTGCCCTGGAGGTCGTAGGTATCTCGACGTTGGCCATTTCGAGCTGAAGTTTGACCGATTGTTTTAGCGGCGGTAGGAAAGTCTGTCATGGCGTGGGTATTGTTCAAGACATCGCTCTTCGGTACTGCACCTGATGAATCCCACCACAGGTCACTCGTTGTCCATGAGCTCGGGAAAGCAGTCCTTGAGGACACAGCCCTGGTGTTTATATTCTTCGAGTATAAAACACAGTACAACGTGCACCAGCTCGCCGAGGTGATCCTCAAGCAGCTCGTGCAACAGCGCATAACACAGTCGGGTCTGGAGTCACTTCGGAAGCACAAGGCAGGAATCCGCCCAACGTCCGAAGAGCTCTTCGACATATTAAAGGTCGAGATCGGAACCTATGACCGTGTCTTCATCGTGATCGATGCTTTGGACGAGAGTGACGTCGGGGTCTGGGCCCCGCTTCTCACAAATCTCCAGGCGCTATCCGAAATCAGTCTCGTTGTCACCTCCCGGGACACGGGCGAGGTCGAGTTGGAATTGCGACCGTATGGATACCAACGCCTCGATATCATGGCTGACAAAGGGGACATGAAGGGATATGTTGAAGGCCGGCTCAGGTCCAGTCCGAAGTTGAAACGGTTGGTAGCTGAGCGCGCGGACGTTCGAGAGGAGATCACCGCCAAAGTTATGGAGAAGGCTGATGGGATGTAAGTGTCCCGTCGTTGCTAGAATGCTGGGAGTGACCTATGTCATTCACAGGTTCTTATTGGCCCACCTCCATATGAATTCTCTCGAGACGAAACTCAGAATCAGGGATCTCCGTCGGGCTCTGGACGAACTGCCGAGGACCCTGGATGCGACATATGATGAAGCGATGTCACGGATTAGCAGTGACAATAAGGAGCTCGCACACAGGATCATCTCTTGGCTGATCCACGCGGTCCGACCGATGACAATACACGACCTACAGTATGCACTGGCCGTGGAAGATGGGTCCAATGGGATGACGGCTATTGACATTGATAATCTCTACGGCGAGACTGACCTCACCTCAATATGTGTTGGCTTGGTCGTCCTACGGGAAAATGCTGCTAGCTCCGGAGCAGTCAATCCTCAGGCAAGCAATAAATTTGTTGGACTTGTCCGTGAGTTGTGCACATTACAATGACCGTGGATCTCACCAAAATGATGATATATTCAGATTACACGACGCAGGAATATTTCCTGCACAATCCCAGTGTTTCTGCACAATTTGCTGATTCTGCCAATTTCGCGATCACCTGTCTCCGGTACCTTGCATTTAACAGCTTCAAAGCTGAAATGCCACCTAGTGATGAGGTTCAGGAACAGCTCACAGGGCTCCCTTTTGCTGAGTACGCCATGTTGGCTTGGGGGACACATGCACGAATGCATTGGGGTAATCACATCGTCCGAGATCTAGCCACGGAGTTGTTGTGTGACGATCGGAGGGTTGTGACAGTTGGTTCATTTGCCTGCCACACTAAAGGTCTCTCCGCAATCCATCTTTGCACTCATTTTGGACTGAAAGACTACTTGGAATCGCTGCTGGAAAACGGCTGTGATATTTACTCAAAGGACTTGGAGGGTGACACAGTGGTGGTATATGCAGCACTGGGCGGTCACGAGGAAATCATGCAGCTGTTGCTGACAAGAGAAGGCGTCAATGTCAATGTGAAGGGCTGGAATGGCACTACTCCACTAGACAGAGCGATATGGAGAGGGCATGAAGCAATTGTGCGACTGCTGTTGGCGAGGGACGACCTGAATGTCAATTCACGCGACAATGACGGGAACGCGCCAATCACCCACGCGGCGCGGGAAGGGCACAGTGTAATTGTGGAGTTGCTGCTCGCACGGGATGACGTGGGCGTGAATGTGCAAGGCCAGTATGGTCATACACCGTTATCAATCGCAGCATCTCGTGGGCATGAGGCGATCGTGCGGCTCCTGCTGGCCAGGGATGACCTGGATGTTAACCCGCGTGACAATGTTGGGGATACACCAATTATTCACGCAGCATGTGTGGGACATGGTGGCATTGTAGAGTTGCTGCTCGCTCGGGATGGCGTGGATGTCAATTCACGAGGCAAGGCCGGGTGCACACCACTGTCCATAGCGGCAGATCGTGGGCATGAAGCAATCGCGCAGCTCCTGCTGGCGAGGGGCGATCTGGATGTCAATGCACAGGACAACGCCAGGGATACACCGATCATCTACGCAGCGCGGGGGGGACACAGTGGGATTGTGAGGATGCTGCTAGCACAGGACGGTGTGGATGTCAATTCGCAAGGCCGGGGTGGTTACACACCACTATCAGAGGCAGCATATCGTGGGCATGAAGCAATCGTGCGGCTCCTGCTGGCAAGAGATGACTTGGATGTCAATCTATGTGATGATGTCGGGGCCACGGCAATCCTGTATGCAGCGTCAGAGGGACATCGTGGCACTGTGGAGCTCCTGCTTGCAAGGGATGGGGTGGACATCAATTCAAAAAGCAAGACCGGGTACGCACCTCTGTCAGTAGCGGCAGGTCGTGGGCATGAAGCAATTGTACACCTCCTGCTGGCAAGGGATCACCTCGATGTCAACCCATGCACTGATATTGGGGACACACCAATTATTCACGCAACATGGGAGGGACATGCTGGCGTTGTAGAGTTGTTGCTCGCACGGGATGGCGTGGATGTCAATTGGCGCGGCCAGGACGGGCGGACACCACTTTCAATTGCGGCATGCCATGGCCATGAAGCAATCGTGCGACTCCTGCTGGCGAGGGGCGATCTGGATGTCAATGCACAGGGCGATCTCGGGAACACACCAATCATCCACGCAGCGCAGGAGGGATACAGTGATATTGTAGAGTTGCTGCTTGCGCGAGATGGTGTGGATGTCAATTCGCGTGGTCAGGACCAGCGGACACCATTATCAGCCGCGATGGTACAGGAGCGTGCAATGGTCATCCGGCTACTGTTGGCCAAAGCCAATTTGGACACCAGCTGGAGGGACGACAATGGTGGCACATACCTAGCTCTTGCAGCATTCTGCAACAATGAAGAGGTCGCCGAGTGGTTGTTGTCCAAAGACAACGTGGATATCAACTCGAGGGACTCGAGAGGCCGGGTGTCGCTGACTGCGGCAGCATATATGGGTAGCAACGCAGTGATGAAGCTCCTCTTGGATCAAGATGGTATTAATGTAAATCCAGTCGACTCAGATGGCAAAACACCCCTTGATTATGCCATTGAAAACCACCATGACGGTTCCGTCGAGTTGCTGCGGGCAGCAGGCGGTCGCACAGGCGTTCCGGAATTGAGGGTGGAGTGCGAAGATGAAGAGGATAGTGACGGCACAGAAGATAGTGATGTGAAGATGAAGTGGGTAGGGGAGGTGAACCAAGACGGGGAGGATAGAAAATTGGAAGAGGATGGAAAAGTGGATGATGAGAGGAAATATTCCGGAGGGGATGGGACAGTGGAAGAAGAGAGGGAAGGTGCTGGAGAGGGTAGGAGGGCAGGCAGGAAAGAAGAGGATGGGAATGACGGTGGGGAAGGGGAAGGGGAAGGGGAGGAAGACCCGGGCGGCCTTGTGGACACACCAGATGCTGGCATGGTGATGCATCGTTTCACTTCAATGGCAATCTAGCCCTGATGCATCGTTGATTTTACCCACAATTCCTTCTGATACATCACTCACTTGGCAGCTAGCGCACCCCAGTACCTGTGCTACCCTATGCATGCCGCGGGCCCGCGCAGCACGTTCCTATGGCAGGCTGCGCTCACTCCAGCCATCAAAAAACCCTCCCGCTTTTCCCACCGCCCCGTGCACCTTCTCGGGCCTCCACCAGCGCAAAAGTGCCGCCGGCTTACAATATTGAACGCGCCTCTAAATAAAAACAGACAATATTTTTAGATATATCATATCATATATGCCATGTCACTCATCAGCTGTTCCGTGGAAAACATTGAACCTATGTTATAATCCTGTTTTGATTCCAAAAAATGTTCTCGGCCCATATTAACTTAATACTGGTGCTCGGGTAGATGTTTATGTGGACGCGCGTCGGGAGGGGGATAGTGGAATCAGATATCGGAGTCGCATTTTTTTTGGACTTGTGACATTAATAACCCACTCAGTGAGCGGTGGCCATACAACTACGTATACAGCAGCACCGACGCGAGAAGGATATTGGAGTCCCCGGTCTTTGTCAATGTGACTGACACATGCTCTGTGTCACGTGACACATGCCCAACTCGGCGGTTTCTGTAACTTACAGTTCATTCGGGGTGAAATAATGACTAAAAAAATTATGTACGGTACCAAGGAACAGTCAAATCAATACCTGGATGGATTTCTATAGCTTCAACGAGGAATATTGGTGTGAGTGAAACCCACAAGACGGAAAACGAGTAAAAGTCAGACTGGCCACCAATCAGCATTGGGATTACACTTGTAAATACAACAACAAAGGCTGAAACTAACATTGCACCGGGCCCAACCATTGTGTGCCGCAGCACAAAATTTATAGCTACATATATCTATTATCTATGATATAATAGATCCTCTTTTGGGCTCCCAGGAAAATTTCATTGTGGTGCACCGCTGCGAGTGCACGCCGCCAACAATGTGCAACATGACAGCTGTCACGGCGTGGATGATGATGACACATCGCCGCCTGCTCGGGGTTGGCCAAGGCCCACTGATGGTCATGCCATACTAGCATTTTGGCCCGCGGGGGACACCAGCTACCATCATACTAACTACAGTTGTCATGAATAAATTGTTTTTTGTAGCGTGGTGGTGAAAAAATATGGGGCTAGGTATTCAACAGAGATTACCAATTCTCTACCTCATCTATGGCTCTGAGATGGGACGGCTGGTAATACATTCTTCTTGGGAACAACAAATGCAGCTATTGAACAAACAGGCGGTCCAGGCTGGGCCGCGGCGCAGGGGGGCGGGATATCAACAGCGCCCGAAATAGACCGACTCGGTCTATTTTGGGCGCTGTTGATTCGGAGCGCCCAGAAGTACCCAGAATAGACCAATTTTTGATGGGAAGATTTACTCACCCGATTCCAAATCAAATGCATAATCGGGAGCGAGGCCCGTGCGCAAAGAAGGGGGGTAGCATAGTGAAGTATTCCTAAAATTCGTGATACATCAGCCACAATTGCCACGAAAATGAACGATGCATCAGAGCTAAATTGCTGCTGTAGCAAGGTGATGCATCGTTATGACACGATTGCCTGGTGGACATGCTTCGTTTCGTGCTGTTTCTGTTCATTTCCCTCTACTTTGTGTACAGCGATTGAGAATTAAATGTATTCTATCAATTTACCCTTTAAAATGAAACTGAGGCAATGGGACGGGAATGTGAAATGGAAAGACATCACGTCTCTCGCACGCAAAATGTTGAATCCGACTCGGGTCATTCGGGGATAGTATCGCCTGATTCAGAAGAGATGAAATAAATGATATGGAGGCAATGACAGGGTGGAATGATGAGCGGACCCGCGATAGTATGGTACTGCAGGAAGCGGCGGCCGTCACTTTCTGGTGATCCAAGCATATCCATGTATCAAACTACCGAATCTCGCGAAGGTTTCAGGCTGGCCCGCGTCGTGGTCGGTTCGCGACCTGGGGTCTATTGCCTATGAAGACCCCCAATAGATCACCTCATACGCGAGGTGTCACGAATTCAACATCAACGATTCAATGGTATTGCGAGTGGGAGTTGAATGAGTGCATGCGTCGTTTCCGGCCTGGAGTCATGAACGGCGTCGATGGTGGGGTGTGCTGCGGGATCTGTCGAATCATAATCAGGTCGATCGAGTCTCATTCTCGAGCTTGGATGACTAGCCTACGAGTCAGTTTGATCCAATGCCGGGAATGATTCAACACAACGCGCCAGTCCCCCATGCGCAACATGCCTATCGATCAACCCGGCCCATTTCAACAGGTCCTCCCACTGCCGACCCTCGTCCGCAGCAGTCCAGGCGTGTCCCAATATGCGCGGTCTACACGCCAATCGGCGTGAAATCAAGCAATGCTGCCCCCATAAATCCTCATTAATGGAATGTCCTGAAGCTTCGTCTTTGGAGGTGGAAAATGCCGCCTGCAACAGTCAGCATATCAGGCGGATCGAGTTATGGAAATCGACATACCTGAAGATAACGGTCTGCAGAATGGTTTCTTATATCTCCTGCGCGACGCTGATATTGGCGAGCAGCGAAACTCCACCCAAGTATTGGCTCCTCACATCTCCTTCTGTTCAACGCCGATCGGTGATTCGGCACTGTCCAGATGATTTCGGGGGATGCGGGGCGCGAGTTTTTTTGAGAAGCCATGTTCTCAACGTGAGTTCATATTGTCAGTAACTGAAATGGCACAATTGAATTTGATCCCGGGGCACTATTATAGCGGGTGGGTATGCTCAAAGATCATCTCTCCGGATTTGTACCTCTTCATGCGTGAACGCCGCCTTTGACGCAGTGACAGATTTGGTCAACCTGACATTCAGGATCCCGGCCCAGGAGGTCATTTCCTGTTTTATGAGTGTTATCATCAAGCGGAAACACAAAGCGGGGAATGAAATACCCAAATGACCGAAGATGCCAGACGTTTGACATGAGGACACAGGGAGCAGAGGAGTGAAGCCACCATCTTGATCGTATGTCAGCGGGATAAACCGCTGATCCGCGAGACACTGCTTCGCTCATCATCAACGCATCTGCCTGAGAAAATGGGATGCGTCCGCGATATCTACCCGGGGAATGAGTACATAAGGCGAGCTCGCGGACTGAGTATGAACAGACCATGTTCATGTCCGGTAATTGTCAAGGGCGTCATTGATATCCTGGAAACCTTCAGCGGAAGGTCATCAGATCCTGCTAAAACTCAGACCCGCATACCCGGTGAGTCGATAAGAGCTTCACGGCTTCCTCATTCCGAATTCTGCGTGTTGCGTGTCTTTTAGACGGCACTACTCATCACTCGCCCCAAGGGGGAAAGTCCTCCAACACGGCCTTGAGTTCCAACGAGAGGCTCCCCCCTCGAACTGTCTCTTTGCTTTTGCCCAAGGGCGCGGACGAAGTGTCTTCCAAGATGGTGTGACGTGATATCCGACCGATCGATCGCGACGATGATTCTCTGGCTCTTTCTTTCGAATTCTCATGATGACTTGGTAGGCTGGCGCGGAGATCAGCATTCGCGACTGCTCAAAAAACTTCTCGTGGTATATGTAGTGATATGCGCGCTGAAAACCATCTGAGGTGTCATTTTTTAGGGCAGAGGTCACATTTGAGAGGTTCGAGCCCCAAGGCGGTTGGAGTTGCATATACGAGATGGAGTGCGCATCAAGAGTGCGAGGGAGGTACGAAGCGAGCGTGATTGATTAACGTCTTTGTGCC
>QGOG01004768.1:0-11934 GCA_003313185.1 Collybia sp. MG36 | reverse complement strand
GGCCCATTAGGGCCCGGTAGCCTCGGCTCGACGGCTTGAGGCCGGGCTTTGTACATCACTACTGGGCGGTCATCAGTGAGGTCAGTGAGGGTGTCAAACACACAATGCACGTCCGTATGTTGGGGATCGACGTTCCATGATAACGGGCTTCATTAACAGGGGGCAAGAATTAGCTTGAGGTGACGGGATGGGGGTTCCGACTGTAGGTGATCTCTTGGATTATTTGGAAGTACGGCCCTCCAAACGTTGTATATGAAAATGAAATAATATTTCTAACAATTAAAATAGCGTGGCCACTACCCAATATATATCCTTGGGCTGGAATAGTAAGGCGGAGGCAAGGTGAGCTAAGCTGCGCTTACCAAAGTGGGACGCGCGGTTTAGCAATCCATATCCATCTATATGTTTCCCCGCTGGAGTGGTGGTTCAGCCAGCGTGAGTGACAGATGCTGCTGCTTGTGGGCATATATGCCTGTCGTTCTGTTGGGTGTGCGATATGCTGATCAGGATTTGGCGCCTGAGGCTGTTCCGTTGAAATGGGAGGTTGTTGGGCTGCCAACAATCAAGCAAACACGAGCATGGCAAGCACACGCAAATATTACCCATCATCGGAGGCCATGGAATGCATTTTTCAAGCACAATGCCTAAATACGACACTGGCTACCGTACCACGGGTACCTGCTTCTACCTAATCCCTGGTAAGTGCACCCTTATCTTTTAAGCATTTGAGGCTTAATATTGCTTGCACATGAATGAACAAAAAGCGCGATAACGGACGACAGATGGTGAAGGATGGGCAATGTTCCAATGAACCTCTTGCAAACAAGCGGGGTACTGCCTGCGTAAGTCACCTTGCCGCTCTCTCATCCACACTCATCCATCCTCGCCACCTCCTTCCGCAAAGAAGAGGGGAGGCCACTGCCTGCGTCTACACCTGGGAACCGCAATTAAAGGTAGTTACGCTGGCGCATGCGCATTGCCGGGTGCATCAGTGCGACGTTGCGGGTACCCGCCACCACATCCCGCCGCGCCGCCAACCCTCGCAGCCCATCGTCGCGGTGCCAATTGGCGTGCGTGGCATGTCTGCGAGGTTTCCACCGAGCATGGAGGGGGCATATGTGCATTATCCCATGTCTCATACGTACTTCTTTATGTACTTCTCATGTACCTTATGACAATGCCACCCTCATCTCTGCCATGTTGTCTCTCACTGTTCCTCAACAGCGGTTTCAACTCTACGTGGTGGGTTTATTGCTGTCGCGACTCGCGTGCTTCCAAAACAAGGTGCCAGTCGCCGAGGGCGACCTCTGGTCATGATTGTGATTCATCATCAGTCCCAAGTATTTCTGTGTTCTGAATTTTACTAGCAACAATATATCTATGCTTCTGCTTCGACATTGGGGTTGACTTGGGCAGGTCTTTTAACCAGGGCCCACACCTCTTGCAACTCATCTCTGCCCTGCATCTCGTTCAATATCATCACGATCTTCTCCGCTTGGCGCTGCCTTAGCCTCTTGTTATATTCCATTGTGCCATAATCAGCTCCATAAAGGTCGTCTAAAGACAAACCTGTTCCTTTTGTATATGCCTGGACAATGAATGCGCGCGGGCGAGCAAGCAAAACTTCCTCCCGCATTGATTCCATGATCTTGAAATCTGGGTTCGTGGATCTAATCATCCAGGTTTTCCAGAAGAAAAACTCGGTCAAGACAACCTCAATCGAACAGCCGCAATGCATGTGGCCGGGGTAGGCGTCCCCGCCCATGTTTCTCGGGTAACCCGGGCCATGGATAGAATAGGAAACGCCGAGCTCGGGCTTGAAACCATCGTATGGCTTAGATTTGTGGTATTTTTGGTGATAGCGGCAGACCATATTTCCCCGAGTGGTCCAGAAAATAGAGAGCGCCAATTTTCGGGAGGTAGTTGCCGCTTCTGGTAGGAGCTCCTGGATTTCACGGATCTTGCGTCGTAGCCCAGGGGGGATCACTATCTGACCATTGGTTCTCAAATAATTAAAGATCGCATTTTTGCCTTTCTCTGAACGTTGTGTCAGAATCATTTACACCGGATTCAAAGATAATTTGCAGGTACCTATAATTTCCTCCTTTTCCTCGTCATCCATCCTATTCCAGCGTGGCAATACTTCCTCACTGTCCGAATCGTCGTTATCAGCTGACCCGGCTCTCTTTCTTTTCTTTTTCTTTTTGTCGGCTGGGGCTTGCGTAGTCCCTTCAGCACCCGATGCTTGAGGCTCGGCGCGCTGTTCTATCTGCCTATGGTTCATTAATTTTATTGAAGCGCTCTATAATGGTCTGAAGGGACTTACTGTTTGAGGTTCTGATCGAGCTCATTGAGCTCATCTATCGACTCCATTCCGATATTCTCCCGCAGTTCTTTGGCTCTCAGTTCCGCGGTCGTTGCACTCCCACGGGCCATGTTGATCGCGTCAAGTAGAATCTGCACTTTTTCTGGGTCTGTTTGATTAAGAAGCTGGCTCTGCGCCTCTTTCAGAGTTGCCCAAAAGTACTGGGCACGTTCATCCTCGGCCTTTGCTATAAGTTCTCGCTCGTTTATTACGCCTCCCGTGTCTCTTGCGCCAGGGTTGTGCAAACTTGGGAATATCACGCCTTCGGGATTCGCAGCGCCGTTGGAATCAATAGGCGCACTGTTGCCCTTCCCGCAAGATGTACTGCTTGGAGGATCCGCTGCGGGGCGCATGTTAGCTCCGCGCCCCGTGCTGGCTTCAGTGGCCTCGGAAATGAAACCTGCCGGAACCTGCTTGGCCGCCAGAGAATCATGTAGCCGAGGGCTTGGGTTGATGGGGTCCACCAGATCGCGGCTAGGAAGGGGGTTTGTGGCGAGCGAGGTGGGTGTAACTGCGACGACAGGCTCACGAGCGTCGCCGTTATTCACCAGGCTCGGCTCGGGGCAGGGATCTCCAACGTTCGAGCGGGCGTCCTCTACATCTGGCTGACTTTCAGCAGGTACAGGTTCGCTGAGGGGGATGGCCTGTTGGAGTGCTGCTTCTGCCGCTGATAATGCCAATTGCGCATCTTCGACTCGCCGGCGTGCTGCCCTTTTCACGCCTAGAATCAATCCTTAGTTTCTTCATTTAGTGATCTGACAACGTGAACTCGTACTGGCACCTCCGCCTCTTTTCTTTGCTGGTATAGCGTGTATTGCCTTTTCATTAGCTTCAGCGTCTTCCAATACTTTCTTTGCTCTCCGGAGGTTTTCTTCGGCATCTTTTGAATGGCATGAACAGGGGAGTGATTCAGTGGCAAAATAACTTACATTCTCTGGAAGTTTGGGTGTCTATATCCATTGAGTTTCCTGGGGCGGACACACCAGATTGTTCGTAAATAAGATATTTGAGCGCCAAGCTCCTGACATCTGAGCCATCCATCACTGATATAGTGGTAATAAAACTGCCCTGACAATGGAAAAGTGAACCCATCTCACAACAGAAACCATCAAGATCGCACTCAGATGATATTGGTCAATTCAAATCAAGATATACATGCTGAGAGTACAAATTAGTTCACTAATTCTACGAGAATATGCCACGGCTTAGCACAAATCAAAGCAAGCTACAAGATAATGACACACACCAAACCAACACGCACAACCCGAGCCACATTGTGTCTAGCCCGAGAAGAGTCTGTGGCAAATATCAAACATGAGTTAGGTAGTGATGGTAATGGGGATGCCCACATGTCCCGCCGTACTCACCATGATTTAACGTTACAAGGCACTGGAGAAATATGAAGTTAGTGTAGAAGAGGGGATGGCGAGGATAGCAGACATACGCATCAAAGATCGAGAGCTGCAGGAGAAATATTGAAGTTAGTGTAGACGAGGAAATGGCGAGGTATACCTCAGCCATCAGGAGATACTAGAAAAATGTTGACATTAGTGTAGACGAGGGAATGACGAGGAGAGTGGACGTACGCGTCAGCCATCAAGAGATACTGGAGAAACGTTGATGTTAGCGTAAGAGAGGGAATGACGGGGATAATGGACGTATACGTCAGCCATCAAGAGATACTGGAGAAATGGTGACGTTAGTGTGGGCGAGGGAACAACAGGGGTAGCGGACATACGCGTCAGCCATCAAGGGGTACTGGAGAAACGTTGATGTTAGCGTAGACGAGGGAATGACGAGGATAATGGACGTATACGTCGGCCATCAAGAGAATATTGGAGAAATGTTGACGTTAGTGTAGACGAGGGAACAACAGGGATAGAGGACGTGCGCGTCAGCCATCAAGAGATACTGGAGAAACATTGATGTTAGTGTAGATGAGGGAACGACAAGGATAGTAGATGTACGCGTCAGCCATCATGCTACAGGAATGGTCACCGCACTCTGATGAATTTAGAAAGGAAACACCGTAGATCTTGTGGGTTGAACAGGGACTAGCGTGGGGCAGGTGCAACGCTAGTGTGGCATCGAGGGAAAGAATATGTAAGAGGGGACTCCCAAACCAATTACCGCGTCCACAAGTTGTGACCAAAGTTACAATGTAAGAGACTCTAAAGGAGATTACTGATTATGGGGAGAGGACGATGAGAAAACGATGCATGCACTCATCGAGGTCACCAAGCGTCCAGGATGGCCGCTATATTCAGCTGAAATCAAATTTTAGGTCATGGAAGTGCGAATGCAGACATGATGTTGATATGTTGATGGAGAGAACAAGGAATGTCCACACTAATGCCATGTTGTGGTACTCATTTAGCAGCGCGAAGACAACCCCTCAGCAGGATGGACACCGAAGTAATCCAAAGTGCAGGTCCTGAGACCTGGCCAGCTGGCAAGCGGGACTGTTGGCCGACAGAGGGAGATACCATCCAGCGGGTGGGACATCAAGGGGGGAAACTTCGAAGGCGTGCTCCAATGTGATGGTGGTATATATACCACGATATAATGTTTGGGCTCCGCTTCAATAGTTACCGGAAGTCCGTGCACCGTTGTGGAGCGCCGCCGGTCTTGTGAGGATTGAGTATTTGAGCGCCGTATGAGGAAACCTGACTAGTCAATGGAATGTCCGAAGTTGGGTATGCTTTCCATTGATTTTTTATGTAGAGTGATTCCGCGGCTTGAGATTAATCGAGCAAGCATTTACTTGACTCGGATATATCACGACTATCACCACACAAGTCACAGCCAATTTATGACGCTCACACAAAGTTATTCTCAGTTCAAGGCTTGCCACCAACACATATATGTTAAGGTATTGTGCAATGTTTCGCAGCAAGCCAATTCCTTACACCGCCCTGGCCTGTTTGTAGCACTGACCTAGAATCGCAGGCCATTCAATCGAGACGGGAAAGACATCGATTGGCCGCAGCAGCGTATCGCAAAAGGTATGTCAATGAATTTATTTCATTCATACTGTACTAAATATGGGAAGAAACCATGATCGTTTGAATACCGAGGCGGCGCTGAGACGCAAAGTCAGCCGGAATCTCGGCGGGGCCACCAAGAGACCAAAGACTGAAGATGAGAAAGAACGTCACCGAGCTGCAGCGGCGAAGTATCGAAACAAGTCAATCAATATTCTATCTTTGCTACAATTATTACTGACTATGGTGGTTCAAAGAAACCGTGATCGCCTTCGAGAGGCAGCAGTATCTCGGCGCCGCCAGTAAGAGAACCTACATAAACCATAATAGGCTTGGACTCACCAGATTGGCTAGCCACCATTCGAAACTGCCAGGGGCCGATGCAAGTGCGCACGCGGTGTCTAGGCCGGTGGAAGTCGCTGAGAAAGTTACTGATGAGCAAGAGAGTGAGAATGAGCGGGAGTATTACCGGGCACGGTGGACGCGTTACCTTGCCAGTCAAACGAGCGAGGATCGTCAATTCCTTGAGGCTAGCCTGACTCAAGAGGAGCAAATTCAGTGGTCTCGGGATCTCATTGGCCCTTGGTAGACACGGCAAGGTAGACCACTAATAACTGTATGAGATCATGGCGCAATAAAGGCTGACCCTGTACGCTCTTGTTTTCAATCCTCACCTATCATGTCAACAGATCTTGAGGCTGCTATTAGAAACCTGACGGTCCGCGATGATTCGATTCTCTGCGAGCCCGGATACCATCCTGGAAGTGGTACTGGGAAGTTTTATGTTGTTGTTGTGGGTCGTAAATCGGGAATTTTCCGCGACTGGTGAGTTGTGCAATACTTCTCTGAACGCCTTACAACTGTAGGTAGGGAAACCGTCAGGCCGCTTGTAACCAACTTCAGTGGCTGCAAGCACAAGTCATTCACAACCCTCTTGGACGCCTGTAAATATTGGAATCACCACTGCAGAGCCGCTCATTCTCATGGGATGGCTCCCCCGCCGTATGTTACAACACATCGTTCAACATCACCTCAGCGTTCAAATATTTCATCCCCACCGCCGGTGTCTACTCACCCCAACGTTGCGACACATTCTTTTCCATCAGTGGAAATACCTCAGCTTTCAAATGTTTCATCCCCACCACCGGTGCCCGATGAGCCCGCCCTACCCACAACACCGGTTCAGCTGACCCGTCAAATATTCTATATTGTGCGGCCCATCAATCTGCAATTAGCGGGCGCCTCACTGTATTCCAATCGGTAAGCATGCTATTTCTGCCTTGTTGAACAATCCTCATCCTTGGGCAACTTCAAGTGCAACCGCTTTAGCAGCCTTGGCCGACGCGGGCAATGGTTGGAAGCTTCTGGGGAGGGAGGGGCTAGAGGAAGCGGAACAAGAAGTACTTCGGGGTGCATAGCTTCATGTAGAGATTGGATATATCAATTATGAATTACTTTGATTGGCATGCCGCGTATCACCACGGCCAAGAGAGCTAAATCAACATCACTCCGCGTAAAAATGGATAGATATTCAATGATATATTACCTGGATTTGTGTGCCGCGCGTCAGTGTGGTCCCAATCAAGCAAGACTGTCATTTATCCTAGGTAGGTTTTTCGAGACGCGCTTGGTACTGCGCTAATAGTATAGCCTGTTCCTCGAGCATCCTCGTTTGTCTTTCAATAGCTTGCCTCGCGCTCTCCATCTCTGCCTTAGTCTCTTCCAATTCTTGCCTAGCTTCACTTTCACCCCTCCGGGCTTCAACAACCTGCCCATGTAACTCTTGAGCGTCGTAGCGTCGGGCAGCCAATAATTTAGCAAATATCTCGTTAAATTGATTGATAATATGTTCGATATCCCCCTTGCTTTCTCGAAGGAATCGGGGCGATGAGTAATGGACGAATGGTGCACGCGCGGTGGTGTGTTGGGCGGTGAGGAACAGCCAGCAACCAGTTTCGTTGGCCGCTTGTTCACACTATCGAAGAGCTTTGAGACACCACTGCAGGGAAGCGGGACGGAAACATACACGAACTAAGATTTCTGAGACACATCGCACAAATCGCCTACTGGCTACAGCTGAGTCGATGATTGGGGCTTTTAGTTCTTTTGTCCTCAGCACCTCTACATATATAAGGCTCAATCGTATAGGGTATCAGTCATATGCGCTCAACTCACTAAATTCACGACCTCCTTGCCAAGCGTTTGAAACATATCCGTAAATACTGTTGCGGTTGGAGACGCGGAGACGGGTGCCCTGTTGATAGTGTTCAGCATCACTATCATCACTAACACCCACGATGTCCTCAGGTGTTGGGCGTTCGGCATCACTATCACTGCCATTAATGCCCGCGATGTCTTCAGATGTTGGTTGATTGCGTGTTGGTGGTGTCGCTTGTGTTGGTGTCATGGGCGGTGTGTGAGGTCCATTGATTGACATGTCCGAGAGGCGGGGATCAATTGAGGACGTTAGAGCCTCGTTTCCTGGGCCGCCCAGAGGTGTGGGTGGGTCATTGGAAGATGGTGGGAGGCTCTCGCCTTCCGGATCGTCTATTATCAGACGGGGGTCTATCAAGGATGTTGGGAGCTCAGTACCGCCCAAAGGCGTGGGTGGGTCACTGGAAGGTGGCGGGAGTTCCTCGTCGTCTGAATGGTCTGCTGTCATGGTACGTGCAGCAATGCAGCCATCCTGAATAGAATCAGTAATTCATGCAAAAAAGATTGGCAGGGGAAATGAACCTGAGGGGTGGGCGATGGTGGAGGGGGACCACTGGACTGAGTTATCGCTGATTCGGGGCTATTCTGTGTGAACTTGAGATCAATCAGGGAAACATGTCAGCGGAGAGAAAGAGAAATGTTACTGGTCCGTTTCTTGTTGCTAGGTACGCTTTTCCAGCACGTGTGTGTTCGCACTCATTCATCAACGGATGGCCAGGGCACTGACGACAATGGCGTGGTTTGGAAGGTTTTTTGGGCGGGGCATTTGGCGCCATGAGGGAGAAAAGCAGGTTGAGAAAAAAGTATCCACATGCCATATAATTAATCAGCACATCTACGTCTGTAATAAAAAAAAAAAAGAAAACTAAGTTCGAGTTTCAACTTACCATGTCGGGAACACCCCCCCGCCGCATTTTTGTTGATAGTCCACCCCCCTCGCCCACACCATACATCCGCATTCCCCCGTCAAATGGCTCCATGCAGGTAGCACCAGCCCCGTTGTATCCTGGAGCGTCATCTATCATAACACCCCGGAGGAGGGCCCGAAGGGACAAAAAACCTCGTGCGAAAAGGCCGAAGTTAACGGAGAGAGATCTTAGTCCGTTTGAGGAGATTGTAGGGGTCGATATGACCGATGGCTTCATGCCTCAAGTTGGGGACGTTGGGTCGGAAGTGGATGCAGCCAGCAATTCAATGGCATTTGAGGATGCCGGTGATGACAAAGGGTATGAGGGATTTGTTGAGGCTGTCCTGGCCGATGAATGCGCTGTGTACCAAATCTTGGATAGCCTGTTTGTAGTGAACGGCTGGGATCAACGGTTGAACATGAGCACGGTCAGCTAATGTCTGCTACCCACTGAATATATATTTACCTTGAACACGAAGGCATCCTGGTATCACCTCCAAATGACGAGCATTGGTGTTGAACTCATAGTCGCGTGTCAATGTCCACAAGCGCAAGCGAATAACATGAGTTGTTTTCATACGCAGTTTGTGCGAGAGTTCCAGGCGGAGAGGTTCGCGAGGGGCGATACGTTTCCTATGCGTGAGTTTTGGTGCCCAAAATATGTAGGGGGATAGAGATTAATGACCGCCCAGAATGCGACGGCTTACCTATCCTTTTCTCTCGCCAGCGGGGCCTTGACGAGAGTCAAGTAAACTTCATAAACTATTTTTCAGTGCCCACGCCAAACCAGCGCTCCCTCAAAAGCCGTGCTGTGGTTAGCTTTGAAGGAAATGACTCAGGCGATGGAACATGGTTTTGCAAGAAAGACAATACCCGAAACTGTGTCCATATTAACGCATGCCGGCGCACGTTGCAAAGATACGCTAATGCCAATGCTGAAGACGGGGATGATAGTATTCGTGAAGGGGAGACACTGGTTTACGAACGTGAGCAACATGCAGCTGATAGTTACAAGAAAATACCTAATACTGCATTAGCGCCTCGTGTTTGTCCAGTAGGGAGGAGGGAGATGGCGGTGTCTTACCTGACAATCCCACCCCCACGCTGGGCATCCCTTCAAACTGACCCGGACTTCGGACCACCCAGAACCCCCATGCGCGAACCACCATTGTTGGTTCACCTTACCGAAACGTCTACCTGCTGCTGTTCAATCCCTAGGTGCTGCTATCTTCCAACAGCGCCCATCCGGCAGCAGCCATGCATAATATATTCCATAACTCATGCACTCACAACAATCGTCGAAGTCCAAACTTGTCGGCTATGCAATTACCGTTTCATTGGCCCAGACTGTCAGGAATTAGGGATCTTCAATTTCAATAATCGAATCATGTTCACTTACGACGTTCTGGATGACTACACGAGTAACTATACCACCTCTGAGACTCCCTTTGCTGCGTGGATTGCTGTCCAGGCCAGGCGATACGTAATTCATGAATCGGGGAGGCCGTTCATCAGCGAAAAAACATTTCGATCCGTCTGGTTCGCGTACGTGAGATTGCAATGCTTTGGAAACGACATGAGCTGTCCACGCTGTGGACCATGCCCAGAAACCACAATCTGGGATGGCGTGACGTTGGCCTTCAACCGAAAACACCTGTTACCCACCCTAGAACCGCCGACAACACTTCATGAGCAAGCAATCTCAAGAGTTAACACACATTACCTTACTGGTCAGCAACTCATTCCAGATTCAAAGTTGAGAAGAGTCGTTTGGAGAATAATCGTAGGAAAGAGCCTGGCCTTATCCGTGGAAGAAAGCGGGGAGGACGAAGGCGAGGAGGAAGGCGGGAGCGCTGAGAAGGCCAAGCAGGAGAGGTTGAAAAGAGCAGAGTTGATCCCTGATACTTGTGAGCAATTAACACGGGTGAATGAAGGGCTGGGAGACATCTTTACGACACACTTTGGGATGAGGCCACTATTGGATGGTGTCGTCCCACACGACGTATACAGGAGGCTGCTTCTCCAGGTAAGCCTCGGTCCGACAAGTCCGGTCTACCGCGAATCAACACCGCTAATCAACCGCCGGCAGATCGCTGCGGATGAATCAGTGCTGCAAATGGCAATTCGATCAGCACTGGACTCGCTCGACATTTTCACACAAAACCCCACTCTTGTGAATGCCTCAGCTTTGGTCAACATTCCCGCCCTTCACGATGTCTTGGTCTATGAATTCCGGCTCTATCAGAGAGCCTCACCTTCGGTGATCAATATTTGCGAGTGGATCGTGCAACGAGGACGCTCAGTACTCACCAAGTTACTGATATACCCAGCACCTGAACATGACAACACCACGCTTGGAAATGATACCCGCTGGGAAACAGTGAGTAATTGATATTCTGATGTCCCATCTTTTCTTATTCCACTCAGACTGGCTGCTGTTATGGCATGCCCCAAATTCGCCTTCGCCCGAAATACCCAGGGCTCAAGTACGATCAACACGGTGACGCCAGTGGAAAAAGGGGCGCCAAATGCTCAAAGTTTTACTCGAAATATGGTGAGAAACGACTAACCGGCGGTATCATGTGCGTTTGGTGCACCCACAGTGTCTGCTACGGGTTTCATTGTATCCCTCGAGGAGAAGGCCGAAATGACGTCTTCTCAGCCATCATCACCAGGTGGCCAAAACCTCCTAAACGCGTCATCTACGACTTCGCGTGCGCGCTGGGACCCTATTGTATAACCCGCGAGCCCGAATTCTTTGCCGACACCTTATTCCTCATCGACGACTTCCATTCCAAAGATCATACCAAATGCTCCGAGGCAGCATTCCTCAAAACTTATTGCAATATTGATCCAAGACTGTCAGCAATTAATTCAAGCGCGGGAGAGTGCGGCAACAGCGGCATTGCGAGGATTCGGAAATCAGTGAGTTATATGTCACAGGAGCGGGCGGTATTGTACACAAAAGTTTTTATGTCCATATGGAACCGTCTTCGCATCCGTGCGATGGAGGGATCGGTACAGTGAATTAATATTTTATGCGACCTAGCTGGGTCTTATCTCTGATAATGATAATGTAATCAGAGATAAGATTCTCGATGACACTCGTCATTGTCATGCTTAGCCAACCTGACTTCAGGTGACATATATATGGTGAGGGCAATATATGGTGGAGATGAACCATATATTGGCCTGGGGTAATATATGGTGGAGATGAACCATATATTGGCCTGGGGTAATATATGGTGGAGATGGACCATATATTGGCCTGGGTAATATATGGTGGAGATGAACTATATATTGGCCTGGGGTAATATATGGTGGAGATGAACTATATATTGGCCTGGGGTAATATATGGTGGAGATGAACTATATATTGGCCTGGGGTAATATATGGTGGAGACACCTGAGACAGCAGAGGATATGATCAGCGAAAATAGGGTTTGTAATATTCATTAATTATT
>QGOG01004766.1:0-10417 GCA_003313185.1 Collybia sp. MG36 | reverse complement strand
CTCGTTAGTGTTTCTCGCACGAACAAGGGTTGTACTTGCAAAAGCATTGACTGTGTTGGATGTCACGCGCGTAAATGAAGCCCACCCTGGACACAAGGCTCTTAAGCTTGATGACGTGCCTATCACTTGTCATCATATCCTCAAACGTTTTAATTTATACCATCGTTCCGGGGGTGTCAAGATTGATTCTGCAAGGGGGGGTTTGTGAAGTGGGGCTATAAGAATGAGGGGTGTCAAAGCTAGGAGATACATCCGATTGAACGGCTCACCTATATACCATGTCCAATGCCCACTTTGGACCTGGCGAGCCCACGAGACTGACGAAGCATCCTGGGGTATTTTAGGGCCGAGCTAGTGTCAGACGGCAGAAAGATCGGCCGCGATAATCAATCAGTACATGCCGGAGGGGTCAAGCCTCACAAACTTCAATGGGGCGACGACCATATACCGAATGCTGATCATCGATATGGATGCGCAAGAATAGAATCGCGGATCATAACACAGATATACCATCGACGTGGGGTGCCATCAAGTCATTCTAGTTGTTCTCTGTGTGATCTAAATGCCAAAAAAGGGCCATCCATTTGGGGTACAAAGCCTAAAACACCTGATATCGTTGGCTGCGCCGGAGGTGAACTTGGAGTGAAGTGTCATGCGTTCCGGTGCTGCGTGGTTCGGAGCGTGCCAGGGCGCCGGTCTGCCTGACAGCATGTTCCCTGACCAGAGGTATTCAGTGATGGAAAAGGGTAGGCCCATAATTCGACACCAACATGCCACCAATATTAGCTATGTGCTCGTCCCGCATACCAGACTGCTACTATTCGTGGTCAGAGAAATGAACGAGGCCACAGCTTACAGCCCCACTCACCATGAACGGACGGCTCTGTCTGGGACCCCGCGCATGCCACCAAACTCTGCGTTATGATGGTTGGTAAGTCACAAGTTGGGCGGGGAGGGCAATTTATGTAAAGGTATGTCATGGACTTGGAATGCTGCCTCAGGGTTGCTGCCATGTTTGTGCACTAATATTGGTACTGAAGCCAAATAATATAAACGAGCTCTCTTCAAGTTCACGTCTGTCGTCAGTCATGGAGCCTGAATCCACAGACGGCTACGCCGCATGGATTTCGGTCGACAATGTTAAACTTCCCCAGTATGGGAGAGAGGTCGCGACCACAGCTTCGGGCGAGAAGGAGGTCAGCTGCTGGATCGCGTCGGAGGTTGGTAAAGTGAGTTTGATGTTCTTAGCACCCATACTATCCATATCTTGCGATGACTGACATTTGAAAGAAATTTGCAGTGAATTGGTCTTTTCCCGCATTTCAGGAACGCATGTCCGGGAAGATTTGGATTGATGGGAAGGTCATTGGAAGACGGACGAGTCGTCGGTCAAGCACGAGCCAATCTGGGCCTGTCATTCTGACCGAAACGTTTGGCCGTATCAGAAACTCTGAAACATCAGTACGCCCGTTGGTATTTTCGAAAAGAGCCCTTACAGGTGACGAAAATCCCCGCCTTTCCGCAGAGTTTGCAAACTTACCACTGTCTGGAAGACGATGACGCGCATTTGGATAATAACATGGACGGGTTAGGTGAAATAAAGCTTGAGATATGGGTTGTGGAGAATGTCAACAAGCCTTCCGCTGTCTTCAAACCCGAACTTCAGCCCGCCAGGACCCATGAGCGGTCCAAAAAAGCCATGGTCTCTCATCAGGCCGCGTTCGTGTTTGAACTCGTGGGATATCTTTCCCCCGCTGATCCTTATTTTAGCCTGGGTGAGGAATACCCCGCTAAAACTACACGATTCTTCAGACGCATTGCAATACGGTCCGTGATATCATTCGTTTTCAGATATCGTCCACGAGGTTTGGCTATTTTCATTTATGGGGATATAGTATTTGTATAACCCACGACCAGACTTCCTCCAAGCTGAAGGCATTATGCCTCCCGAACCTCAACCTGATACGAAGCCATATGGTGAGATGGCTAAACCAACAGGATGCGGTGAACCGGAGGATACCCACGAGGCAAAGCTCAAGCGTCAAAAGCAGGAACTCGAAATACGCAAAGAAGAACTGCAACTATGTAAGGCAGAGCTGCAGGTACGCAGAGAGGAATTGGAACTGCAGGTGCGTATTTCGGGCTAGATACATTCATTCATTCAAGTCATTCATGTGTACTTGACGGTGTGCGCGAATAGGCCCAATTGGACCTAATGCAAGCGAAACGTCACAAGGGGAAGGTTAAATTAGAGCCTCAGCCCCAAGTGAACCTAGGGCTGAATGCAAACATTATCGATCTTACTTGAGCCACACCTACCTAACATCGCAGTATATAATTCCCAATCCGTCGGTTTACACCGGTCCTCGTTTCGCATAGCATGTAGCATAACAAGATTTCATTTGTACAAATCAGCCCGACAACAGTGTTACCCTGGAAAGTATGTCTCTGTGGCCCTCCCACTGCATGATTGGACTGCGTCCGGTTATGATCAACCAGGATGACCCGACTTCCTTCGAGTTTTGAGCCATGTGAGCTAACGGGCCATGTACTGTACTGTACATGCGCTGTTAGCTCACATTCGACAAGGTCAGCACCTGGTCCTGCGGTGGCAAGATCCATTGTCAAAGAAATATACCTCAATCTCATTAGCGTCGCTAGGGGGATGTGTTTCTAACCCGAATGATTTCTGCCGATTCCGCCCGATGTGGACGAGATGGGTGCGTCTGTAGTTGCGCACGATAACTGAGGGGGTGGCCAAGGCGGCCACACACTCCTAAAGAATCCCTAGATTTGTAGTGGGTCCCCGACGACGGATACGTCGATAGGTAAATGAATGGTGGAGATTTTTTCAAGGAAAGCAGGTGCTTGATGAAGGGAATGGCTGAGAAATGGGAGCTGTTCTGTGGCCTGGCGGACGGTCGGTTCACTGGCACTGTCTTTCTGTTGTTTGCGTACAAAACGTGCTGCGGCTGCTGCCAAACATTGTTTTCCTGAATCGGCAGACGGCTATTCTGCGTGAATTTCTGTTGACAAGCTCCCTCAATATGGGAGAGAGGTCACGACCATAGCCTTGGGCAAGGAGGAGGTCACCTGCTGGATCGCGTCGGAGGTTGGTAAGGTGGGTCACAGCATTGAATTATTAAAGAAATTCATGGTGAACTGGTCTTTTCCTGCATCTCAGGAGCGGGTAGTCCGAATTGATGGGAAGGTCATTGGAAGAAAGCCGAGTCCTCGGTTGACCAACTTGGGCCCATTACTGTCATTAGCTTCAATCCTCGATCATCTCAGAACCTCCAAAACATCAGTGTGGCCATTCATATTTTCGAGGAGGGAGCTAACAAATGACTCGATTCCAAATGCTTTTTACGGAGACTCTCCATCTCACTGTCGCGTGTGGAAGTTGATGCGGACGACGCGCATTTGGATGAGACTCCCTTCCCTGATCACGGTTCTAGCCTGGGTGAGGAGCGTGCTATTGGGCCTATACGATTCACCAACTGCTCAAAGATATGACTTGTGATGTCCTTTGTTTTCAAATACCGTCTGCGAGGTCCGGCTACACCCTTTAACCCTTCAAGTTTTCGGCTATTCATAAATCATTAACTAGACTTGCTCCAAGTGGAGGGCATCATACTCTGGGGTACAACCTGATCAGATGGCCGAAACCACCAGAACATGATGAACCGCATGATGAACACGAAGCGAAGCCCAAGCATCAACAGGAGAAACTACGAATTCGAAAAGAGGAGCTACTAAAAGACGAACTGCGAATTCGCAATGAGGTAGTACGCATCTTTTCAAGTCTTTGACAGGCATTTGACGGTGCGCGCGCAGACTCAGCTGGACCTAGTTCAAGCGAAACGCGGTAAGGTCAAACTGGAGCCTTAGCCCCAGGTGAACCTGCGATTGGATGCAGACATCATCGATCTCACTTGAATTTATCCTCGTCACTTGATTCCCCCACACACGACACACTCGCCCAGCACCACAGAATATGACCGATATTCCCTACAAAATATGTCAGTTCCATATCAAGATTTCTATTTTTACATCGCAATCCATTCGCCCAGTCAGCGCATACTGGAAATCAGACCAGTTCAGTGATAATTGGGCGTCCGATGGTGAAATGCTTGCAATACCAACGATGACGCGACGAAGCGAAACCCTTAGTAGTTGGAAGGTCGAAGTTAACGATCCATGGATGAGCAATTGTAACGATACCTCTATCTTGGTGCTGGATGGCTTTTTTATTTCAGGCGCGAAACGTCATCAAGAATCAGTCGAGGGCATCAAAAGTGATGTTCCTCACATAGGCAAAATCGCCTCCGATCGCAACAACACTGAACCAGGGCTGAATGCAGACGTCATCAATCTTACTTGAGCCATACCTACCACCCACAATTCATAATCGCGCTCCAGAAATTACGCAACCCTTGGCCTTATTGATGGTGTTGTCATCTTTTCCGCGAATGGGATTCTCCAGCTGATGGTTTCGGCATAGATTTAGATTTTAATTCACTCCGGGTGATGGTGTCGTGGCCTGGGAATCCACCGCTGACTGAAACGACGCCCAGATCATATTCTAAGCGCCCACCCGTATTTTTCATGGTTAGCTTAACGACGCGGGACTCCAAACCACACCATTGGATTTCCTGATGCCCGAGCCTCGACGATGGTGGGCTATTTTTGCGCCCAAAAATTCGGCTGGTGACAAACCTGGGTCCACTGTGGTACTGGCTGATAAGACTCTCATCCCCGCCTTTTATCGCCACATTTTCAGCGCGAATCCACATCTACTTGTCGCACCCCCTCTTTCCTCGCACCCATAACGCTTCTTCGCCTATGTCAAAATTTGTAAAAGCGGTGGCTTTTCCTATCGCTGCCGTCATTGTAATGTTAGCGAATGGTGCCGCCGCCCAGCTTGTCGACCTGGGTTACGCTAAATACCAAGGCTTTGTTGACCCAACCACATACAATACCAATTTCCTTGGAATGCGCTACGCTGCTGCGCCAACCGGTACCAGAACTTCCTTCAGTCACCTCCAAACACTTTACCCTATCCAGGTTCCCTCCGCTGGAGGGCTCCACAGCCTCCTCAGCCCACGCCAGGAATCCAGCAGGCAAACGCCCAACCGGCGATGTGTCTCCAAGCTGGCCAGGGAAATGCGGGGGGAAGCCCGTTCCGCATCAACGCCCGGGCTGTGGTGTCGTCATCGGAAGACTGCCTTTTCCTTAAGTACTGATGGTTATTCTCACTGGGGTCGATTACCAATTGACCAATTGCGTTAGCGTTTACACGCCAGGGAACATTTCAGAAACCAAAGATTTGCCGGTTGTGGTTTGGATTCATGGGTTCGTCCAATGGTTATACGTGCCTCTACATAATAACCTGACATTGTCCCCAGGGGAGGTTATATGGCTGGGAGTGCTTCAGGATTTTTGGGCACAGACATTTTCGGTGGAGACGATCTTATTCGCGAAGCAAACGGCGGTATTGTCGCCGTCATAATACAGTATAGATTGGGCGTCTTTGGATTCCTGCCCGGGACCAAAGTCAAGCAAGACGGCCAGCTAAATGCAGGATTGTGTACGTCAAACTTCCCGCACATTAAATCACTCACTGACTCGTTGCGTTACTGTGTAGTGGATCAAGACTTTGCATTGCGCTGGGTACAAGAACATGTGAGGATGCTAGTTTCTGCCCTCAACGCATCCATTCGACTGAGTCATAGATTCACAAATTCAACGGAGATCCTCGCCGAGTCACCATCTGGGGAGAATCAGCTGGTATGTGTTTGATAAGCTTGAGTGAATGCGGGCAGAACTGATCCTATTATCAAGGTGCTGGCTCGGTGCTTCAGCAGGTCATTGCCAATAACGGTAACACACAGCCCCCATTGTTCCGCGCAGCCATTTCAAGCTCCAGCTTCTTGCCCTCGCAATACAAATATAACGATACGATTCCTGAGGTACATTATATTTAGTCAACTTCCCAAACCACTCACTTATGAACCACGTTCCAGAAACTGTACTCTGAAGTTGTATCCCAAACCAAGTACATAGCCTCCTTTATTCTCACATATCATTAACCCCCCGGTAGTTGCTCGTCGGCTGCCGATTCACTATCATGTTTGCGTGCCCTTGATGCTGGAACCCTCGAAGGAGCAAACACCAATATTGCGGCCAGTGTCTTCTTCGGCACCTTTGCTTTTGTGCCTGTCGTAGATGGTACATTCATCAGACATCGAGCGACTGAGGCTTTCAAGCAACGTAAAGTCAACGGGGTAAGAACCGTCCTTCTCTTGTCATCACCTCGGATCTAATGTTAATGAAAAGGGAGTAATCATGGCTGTTACTAATACCTTTGAGGGCGCCCCTTTCGTCAACGCTTCTACAGCTACAACCGTCCAAACGCCGAATTATGTAGCGCAGCTGCTAGAGAGTGACCAAATAGCCGCTGCAACTGCGCAATATAAGGACATTGGTGCACCAATTGACCAAGCCATAGCCATCATGGGGGAGTGTATGTAAATGTGCTCAATCTGCTCATTCTCGAGTTAATCACGAACATCCATAGCTATCTTCATTTGCCCTACATATTCCCTCCTTCGGGCGTTTAGCGCGAAAGCTTTCAAAGTAATTTAATGTTTTTATCATTAAGGCTAATTGCTAAAGGGATATTGCTACCTGGCAGGGTGAATTCGCCATCCCCCCTGGAGAGCACGGGAACGATATCGCCTATTACTTCCCAAAGTAGGGCATGATTCCTGAAATGACCTGCTTACTCACTCTACTATCTAGCGGAGCTTCTCCACCATTTCCCAACCCCGAATTTGATAAAGCATTCTCTGAGTCCTTTTTGAACTTTGCCATGTCTCTAGATCCCGGCATCAAATCTGATCCTACAACCATCACTCCGAAGTGGAATGTGTGGAAGGGATCTACGGAGATGCTCTTCAATAAGACTGAAGCGGGTGCTCCAGAGATTCGGCCGATCAGAACGTCGAGCGCGTTGCTCGAACGCTGCAGGTACGTACCCTTCCCCCAACCTTCGGGGTCGATCCAGGAACCTAACGCGGTTTCCTTGGTCAGCTTCTGGGAGAGCGTGGCTGCAGCTACTGGCCAGTAATATTATTCGCGTGGTTCTTGTCCCTCCCATCTCTGTTACCACTCATAATCACACACCCTTCTGAGATACGATCCGAACCACCACCATCACTGCTGTTTCCTTCTGATCTCCAGCATCGACTTTTGGGTAATTGTGAACCAGCGAGAACTAGTGGTTATTAGCATGCAACGCCAAAATATAGCAAAGGGGTAGATTGATTGATACGGCGAACAGAAGGAGATTATGGCCAAGGCGTCAGGTAGTTTGTTGGATTGCTTCGGAGGTTGATGCAGTAGGTGGACCCGCACATACCCTGACTCACTTGTACCTTGATATATTGAATCGCTCCGTTCCCGCATCTCAAGCACTCGCAGCGCAGGTTTATATCGACGGGAGGTTGATAGGAGGACCAGCGATCATTCCCGATCCACAGGAACCTGACCCGATTGGACACATCATTTTAACAAAATCGTATGAACTCCTCAACTTCAGTTCGACCACTCGCATTTGCGAGACGGGAGCTCACAGGTCATTACATTTCGTATTACCATAGTCGTACTCAACATCATTTTGGAAGACGACAAACAGCCGGTTGAGAACACGGAAAACTTAGGTGATATCGGACTTGATATTTGGGCTGTGAAGTCGTGCCCTAGGAAGAATAGATTGAGCTACGCTGAGCACCCCCAGCTGCCCGTCAAAACCTCTCGGAAAGCCACGGCTCCTCATCAAGTGGTGTTTGTGTTTCAGTGTTGTATCTATCCGAATACCTAACTCTGTAATTAGGCTTGGAGAGGAATATGACGCTGCTTCTCCGCAACACAACTCATGGAAGAGGGACCACCTGAAAATATCCTTCGTTTTTAGATACCGCCCGGGAGGTTTGACTGCGCTTCGTGCTTGCATTTCTTTCTGGATATACTTATGGTCTCTGATCAGACTTCCTCCGAGCGGAGGGAATCTTACCTCTTAATCTCAAACCCAACACAAAACCCCACAAGCAGGCTGAGGCTTCCAAATCAGCAAAACGCCCTTACCCAGCGGACGACCATGAAAAACAACTCGAGCGCCAAAAACAACTTTTAGAAATACGCCGAGAGGAGTTACGAATACGCAAAGAAGAGCTGCAATTATGCAAAGAGGAGTTGGAGTTCTGTGTATGTATTTCAGGCTTTGGGCACCCACAAATCCATTTGACGGTGATTATAGTCCCAGCTGTATCTTTTCAAGGCGAAGCGCCAAAAAGAAAACATTAAACCGAAACCTCGGTCCTCTACGAACTTGCGACCGAGTATGGAGATCAATGATCATCAACCTTACTTGAACTTGAATGAATCCTCACCCACTTATCGCCCTGTTCCGCTACGCATCGCGCCCCGGCCCAACCTTGGAATATCGCCCCTATAATTTTGGATTTGTATTAGTGCTTCGCAGTTCTGTTGCTCGCATCGCCTGTAAACTTTCCTGGGCTGCAATCTATCACCTTAACCTACCCGCTCAGGCTGGTGCAGTCGGTGTGGGCGTTGAGCCCACCAGGCTTTGCGCCAGCCACTACCTGGTCCGTTCTACTATATAATTTACAACGTCCGTACCACGTTCGAGACCAAACTACCCTGAGGCTCGCCTCGGTAATACCCGGACACGGAGTCACGCCTCCTCGCACATACTTACGTGACTCAATCCATCATCTGCGCGTCGCGTCTCCCCGCGTCCTGCCCACAGGACTTGGTCAGAAGAATGCAGGAGGCTGCAGGAGACATTGCCAGCGTGGCTGGGTCCAAGCGGAAACGTACGTACAGCTTGTACTCATAGATTTCCGGTGAGGACTGATTTGAGTGTGCGTGTGCAGAGCCAGAAGAGAAACGCGGGGAAAACGAACCCAAAGGGAAGCTGACGCCTGTTTTTATGAAGGAAAACGCTACCATTGGCCAGCGCATCGAGATTCTGGACTGGTATCACAAGAATGGGAAAAATCAGTCGAAGACAGCCAAACACTTCAATCCGATATATCCGAATCTCCGTATCAAGCAGCCTCTTATATCTTCATGGGTGAAAGATGAAGTCAAATGGCGCACGGAGTGGGCAGCTGCCCAAAGAGCTGCAGATCGTGGAGCCAAGCGGATTTGTCAAACGCGGCACCCAGAGGTTAAAGAGACGACGGAGCTCTGTGTTGCGCCGGCGGCTTCTACCCCTCTCAATTCGGACGACTACTGTGACCAAGAAAACCCGATCGCGCATGTTGGACAGCCGGCCGAAACTGCACTTGACGGGCTCGAATTAACCGGTACCCTCCAGCGGAATAATCGAATGAATGCAAACAATCTTCCCCACCCTCGAGGCAAAACTCAGGGCCTAGACCATACGGCGGATGAAGATATCTGCCAAGTTGTGTTAGATGCCCGGGAACAGGAAGCAGATTCGGGCCCGTTGACTGGTGGGGACAGTGACGACGACGACGACACCCCAGGCCCACCCCCAACTCGGAAGGAGGTGCTTCAGGCAGCGGCAGTGATTGGTAGGTATACTATTCATATTAATGATCCTATCGCTCGGGAATTAGAGGAGATGTTGTCTTTATTGTCGCGCCAGATGCGGTTGGAGGCTCCTCATACTCTTGATCCCAGCAGTCTCACTGAATAAATTCAATATAATCTATAAATACGACCAGTACACAACCCCCACGGAGCAAAGTGCTGCAGTGAGACAGTCAGCTTATGGATAGACTTGCAATATGAAAACACACCGCTAGGTAAGCCAGAGACCCTTAAACTGATGTTTCTGTTTCGCGAGCCCTCTCACTACCATCGGATTCAATATGATCTCGTCGGCTTCGGATTCCTGGTGTGCTCTCAGACATCCTAGCAGCAACCGGTCCCGGGTTGGCAAAGTGCAGGGAGCTATATACCCCCGTTGTCTTGTCGAATGCCGAGCCCATTGCGACCCGGATGTTGAGAAGTGTTGGAGCAATTCCCTGTGTATCCCGGATTTATTCACTCGTAAGTCGGTTAGTTCAGTGGGCGGCCACATACGTAAATTTGAACGATTGCACCATCGGTAATAACATATGCGAGGTTTTGGGTGGTGAGTAAGGCAGTATGAACTACCTGCGATAGGAGCATGAGGAGCCCAGACTCGACAAGCATAGCGATGGCGAGGCGGAGAGAGTGATGCGAGTCGGAACCCAGGACAGCGCGGACCTCCCGTGAGATTAGGAGGATCAGGCGATGTTGCCATGCATATTGTTACTTGTGGGTGAGGGCCATTGCTTGCGCATGGCATGACCGAGTCCAATACCTACGGGTAGGC
>QGOG01004736.1:0-10040 GCA_003313185.1 Collybia sp. MG36 | reverse complement strand
GTTAATAACCGCCCTGTTATTAACTGGGTTATTAACAGGGGACTTAAACCCCGCACCCTAATCTTCGCGACCGGATCACGTGCTATGCTTGCGATGATGATCACGTGACACAGGTAATCGACACACCGTCGAAATTGGGATCTTCCTCAAATCCCAGAACCAGTTGACAACGGAAACTCTGCCAACCCCTGCAGCACAACATCAAACCGGTTACATTGAATTGTGACCCATAATGTCGCCCGCTGCAGCCCCTCCGTCTCCCCAGGAGATTCATCGAAAACTGTCAGTGCACTCCGTTACGAGGAGTGTCAAGGTGGGTTCCACTTATTTTCATTTATTCCCATGATGCGACGTTGACGAGGTAATAGCCACCAAATGTATCTGTAGCGCCCGTCTCAGGAACAGAATCGGATTCGGACTCGATCCTCACCCCGGATATACTAACGCCAAGTCATCTCGCTTCTGGTCATTATGCCGGCACATCGTCCTCGAACCCTCCACTATCCTCGATTGCTGAGAGGAGATCTGGGAGCGGAGAGGACTCTGAAGAAGAGGAGGAGGAAGAGGGTGGCTGGAAAGCAGCCGATGTCAAGGGAAAGCCGCGCAATTCGGTCGATGAGAGTGTCATCAAGTCAGGCTATCTCTGGAAAAAGGGCGAGCGACGCAAGGTCAGTGGTGTTTGGGACTTTGGTGACAAGACCAGTTCATCTTACGTGGTATCAGACCTGGAAGAAACGGTGGTTCGTTCTGCGACCCGCCCATCTGGCGTATTACAAGAGTTCAGCCGAATACCAGCTTCTACGACTTCTAGAGCTTTCCGATGTGCATTCCTGTACCCAAGTCGCTTTGAAGAAACATGCTAACAGCTTTGGGCTCGTTTCCCCCGTTCGTACATTCTATTTGCAGGCCAAAACACCCGGGGAGGTCCAGGAATGGGTTGCGGCCATTGAGGATGCCAGACAAACTCTCATGGCCACATCAACCCAGAATTCAATTTCCAACCCTATACCTATCCCCCACGCCAAAGATCGCTTTG
Source organism: Collybia sp. MG36 (assembly GCA_003313185.1). Classification (NCBI taxonomy): domain Eukaryota; kingdom Fungi; phylum Basidiomycota; class Agaricomycetes; order Agaricales; family Clitocybaceae; genus Collybia; species Collybia sp. MG36. The sequence continues at coordinate 9,004 of QGOG01004736.1, read as the reverse complement.
CATCTCATCCACCCCCGCCCGTTTCGCCGTCGCCACCATCACATTTGTCGCACTCTCAAGCCATCACATCGTCCGATTCAGAAGACGCCTCTCCCAGTAACCACCGGCCTCCCGCGCCAACGTCCCCGAACCAGCTGCATTTCACATCACCGTCAAAGGGCCCGGGCGTAGTGGCTCAAGACCCAGCAAAGACCATCCTGTCAGGGTATCTGATGAAATGTGGCTCAAAACGCCGCAATTGGCGTAAGAGGTGGTTTATTCTGACTGGCGAGAAGCTTGTTTATACTGCTAGCCATATGGTGAGTGCCACGGGTTGCCAGGAGAGCAGGTGAAACTGAAGTATAAGTATAGGATTTCAAACCGCATCGACAATTCCCGTTTGCGGAAATCCTCGACGCATTGGAATATGACCTCCCTGCGAGTCGTCAAAACCCTACACTTATATCCACCTCGGTCACGTCACCCCCTGTCAACTCGCTAGCTGAGGGTGATGAATCTCACGCTACGCACACGTTCAAAATCGTTACTACGAAACGGACATTATTATTATGCGCACCCAATGAAGAGGACGAGATAAAATGGTTGGGCGCTGTCCGTGCACTGATTGCTCGTCGATCCGGCGCTGGGGTGGTGCCTGGAGATTCTTCCAAGTCGGCTGTTTCGAGCACTGATGTCAGTCCTACGAACTCTGGAATTACATCCGGAGTTGGGGGGATCAAGAGCAAGGTCCGGAGGCTGAGCGTCAGTGGCCTGAGCGGGACGATCCCTGAGGCAGGCGTCTAAGTCCCCAATAAGAAGGGCCAGGATAGCCATTTCTCCCCCCCCCTTCCTTGGTTTCGAATTTATCACTCCTGCCATTCATCATTGACACAAGCTTTAACTCTTGTATGCTACTTTTCTCTTATTATGTCTGGCTGCTGTAGACTGGAATCTCGTTCGACCTGCGAAACTATTATCCAACAAGGTTTCGATTGTGTGGAGACGACTGATACAGTTCTGCCAGCTGCCGCAGAGGACGGAAGATTTGAGCATGGGTAACACAATATCACCATTCCTAGCATAATGCCCCGGTAATTCAAGTAAAGGCCGAAGTTCGGCGAGGGGTTGATCGGGATCAATAGTCAGCTGGATACTCGTCAACTCTGGATAGACCAGGCCGTGGAGAGAGAGAGTGTAACACGACAGTGGTGGAGAGTCCGATCTCTACGGTGGACGGTGCAAATTACCCTCCTCCGCAAGTATCTGCTAAATATAGAGGACGTATGAATTGTGGATTTTGAAAGGCTTGTAACTGTAGGGGTAGTCAACATAGCCACATTGGGCAGTGAATTGGGTGCAGGGTGCTGCGAGGAACGGAATAAACTGAGCCTGGATATACATATCGGATAGAAAGCGTTACGGCAGCTACACGGTGAGCTTGTGTGGCGCACGTCGCGCAGCTGATGGAGGAGGAGGCTTGGCTTAGATTGCGGGGATCGAAAATAGAGGTCAATACTGACTAAGCAAACAGTTCGGCGACGGTGCCGAGGGTCATAAAAGGAAACTTTGCCTCGCGGCCGTCTGCTTTTAGACAACCGGTGGGGAGTGTTCTCCGCGATTGGACCCCCTGGCACTCATAGCTTTTGTCCCAAAACATGGAAATAATTGTGTGCCTTTGCTTATTTCTGTATTTCTCAAACTTGAAGCCTTCCCCGAATTGCTGGTCTTTTAGAATCTCTTCATACTTATAGTGTCATCCCATGGCCGCAATTTCCGTGCCTCCTGCCCTCCCCATCCCCGCCTCCCTCTGACCGCTTATTCTACTACTTCCTCTACTACTCCTCCCTACATAATGCCTCCCGAACCAAAGTCCTCAACAAAGAAACCCGGAGCGCCCAAGGCCAAGGGTGCTGTTCGCGCCAAGTCGGGCTGCTACACGTGCAGAATCCGTCGCAAGGTCGGTCCTGAAATCTACGATTTGGCGTCTACCACCTCACCTCCTTCACCTAGAAATGCGACGAACAGCCCAACCAGTTAGGCCACTGCCAGACGTGTGTTCGTCTCCGTCTCCAATGTCTTGGATTTGGCACCAAACGGCCAGAATGGCTCAGGGTAAGCCATATCACAATGATCGTCCTACAGATCTTCATCCTCAACAATGCACACGACAGGAGAGCCATAATGTTACTGAAATACGAGAGAAGATCAAGACTTTCCTTGCCTCTCAAGGCATGATCAAGGGCCATTCTGGCTCCGGCCCACGCAACGCTGAACAGGAGCCAGAGATGTTACGCCTTCAGGATGACTCTAGTGCTTCGTCCGAGAGTCCCCCTACTCCTCAACTTGTCCTCCCTGTTGACCTCCCTCCCCAAACCGAGTCTCATGTCCGCCACTGGCAATCCAACAACCACTACTCTGGTGGGTTTACTGCCACACCTCCCCCACCGTCCTCACCCTCATCCGTCGTAGGGATCCCCCACATGACTCACGAATCACCCTACGACGTTCACAACAATGAAGTCACAGATGTTGGCCATTATAATCATACTAATAGCTTAGTTCCATCATGTAAGATCCTGTACCATTATTGAATATTGTAATAAATGTAGTACTCAACTAGCTTTGTTCCTTCCGCAGCATATCCGATATATGGAAGCAGCTTTTCGCGGCTCTATCATTATTCAATGAATGATGTTGAAGATGAATCCCCGGACTGTGCAACGCTCTCCAGCGGACTAGATCCGTTATTGCTCAGCGGTGTGACGGACCAGTTGATCGAACATTATATGACGGAAGTCCTCAAGATTCAATACCTACTAGGAGATAGAGACAGCATGCCAGAGATCATTCGTGCGACGTTCAGGAATAAATTTTCCAAAGACGCTGCCCGCCTGCTCGCATCCGTTCACTGGCATAGGAATAGATTCGGTCAGCCTGGCCAGCCAGCACTCGATAATTATGAAACCCAGAGTCGCTATCAGTCGCTATGTGTTCTCCTTACCCAACATCACCTTTCAAGTGACGATGCGATGGCGGCACTCCACGTTATCTCCTCCTTCCTATTCGATGGTGGTCGCGGCACCTGGGAGCAATGGCTTCAGGTGGTGTCCAAGTATGTCTTGAGCGTCTTGGACGACGCAAGGTACCATAATCCTGCCGATGCCCTCAAAAACTGCGACCCAAAAACGGCGTTTGTCATCAAGACTGCGATTTGGTTCGATGCCTTGGCATCCATTACGACACAGCAGTCACCCCGCCTCCTTAAAGCCATCCAGACCATGTTTGAGCCCACAAATAGCGCAATGAACGACAGCTACCTCCCTCCCCAGTTCTCGATGATGATACCCATGGGGTGCGAGAATGACATCGTCTGGGCTTTGGCTGAGACGACCAACCTCGCGTCGTGGAAACAACAGGAGTTAGCCCGAGGCCGTCTCAGTATGCCAACTTTGATAAAGAAAGCCGAAAAAATACGCGCCGCGGTCGGTTCTGTGATGGGCCCTGATCCCCCAAGGCTTGCGGATGATCTCCAATGTTCTAGGTGGTTAACCTCAAACATCTTCCGAGCATCGGCACGGTTATATCTCCACTGCGTTGTGTCTGGTGATCACCCGGCTATAGTCGAAATAAAGCAGTGTGTTGAAGACACCATACACTTCATCTCCATGATTCCTGAGAACAGTCCCATCGCACGGTCCGTTGTACGGATGACCGTGTTCAGTCTCTTCATCTGCGGGTGCTTGACGAATGTCCCCGAGCACCGAGAGAAAATACTTGGGCATCTCAACCGCGAAACGGTCGAGGGGGTGGGCAACTGCAGTTCGATTTGCAGCCTGATGAAGGCGGTATGGGATGAGCACGCTAAGAGCGGAGTTACCTCTGACGTTCCCTGGCGGAAGCACTTGAAAGCAGCTCAAATGCTGCTTGTATGATATGAATCCCTTTTTTTTCCCCTTTCTTTCTCTCTCCAGCATATCTTGTTTGCTAGTAAACCGCACTGTTCTGACCTCATTACCATTTGTATATCTACTCAGCACCAATATATTTTACATCCACTGAAGCAACTTGTGGACAACACATTTATTGCGTCATTGATTGATAAGTATGAAACTCGGAGGCTTATGTACAGCGGCCCTCGTCGCCTGGTTACCACGTTGGCTTTGTGTACGGGCAGATTTCTATTCGTTTGTGATGGGAGAAAATGATAATGAGGCACAAGAAGCACGGACAGCCATCACTGATGTGAAGGCACATGGAAAGAACTTGTAGTCTGGAATTACTCAAAGCGAGAGATTGCGATGCGAGAGACTCGCTTGGTTAGGTAAGCACGGTCTCGAGGGATGTCAGAGGGCGATGCGTCAATGGGGGGAAGGACAAGGCAGGATATTTTACCATGAGGGGCCTGACATCTAGTTGAGAGTGACATACAACTAGTAGTATCCATGTGGATATAACGCTATATTGGGAGAGGGGGACCGGCTGGCACATCGCCTACACTGAGAGTCCGATGAGGATGGGAGCAATGAAATAGTCTCCCATAACTTATGTGTGAAGCGAGCGAAATTCCTGCACAGGGATCTGCCGATAACCCTGCCGGAGTTGGAAATTGACAGGGAAATGACAACGTCCACCGACGAAAAGGGATTCACCCAGAGTCATGGCCTCTCTTTTCTTTCCCGTATTCCAGTGCTCCTTGGTAACTAACCATCATTCCGTCCTAAATCTGCTCCTTTAATAACTCCCCCAAACTCCCCCCTTCTTACACGGCCTGTTTTTGTCCGGAGCTCTTGGGTCCGGATCTCTTACTTCCCAAACTATATCCTTACCCTCCATCACGTCCGACAGAATCTTCCGACATCTCCAACTTTTCTTTAAGACTCAATCACAATTACCATTTCTTGATCCACATTCGAATGGCAGACAGAAGCGATTCCTCCCCTAGTGGAAGTCGATCTCCCTCAGTCACAGCTTCAGTCGCCTCCTCCAACGTCTCTCCCCTCTCCACCTCAGCACCTCTTGCACCATCCGCATCGACGTCTACAATGGTTCCTGCACCCGAAGAAAACGAGCCAAGTCGGAGTGCCAGAGGTACACCTAATCGTCAGGCTGTCGATTTACCTCGCAGCCAAGCTGCCAGTAAAGGCGGGTGCTGGTCAGTATGATACCTTCAACCTCCTCTCCCTCTCCCTAACCACATTTCTTATATCCAGGACGTGCCGATTGCGCCGAAAAGTGAGTCCTCAACGGGAATCGTGTCGGCTCGGCCTAATTTCAATTTCCCCAGAAATGCGATGAGCAGCGACAGGGTGATTCCTGCAAGACTTGCTTGCGGTTGACTATCGAGTGCCTAGGCTGGGGTCCAAAACGCCCTGAATGGATGCGAGTAAGCCGCCGCAATTTGCGCATGATGGCTGGCACTCACAGGTTCGCGTTTTTCAGGACAAGCAAGCCGTGGAGACCTATAAAGCAAGCATAAAAGCGCAACTTACCCGTGCAGGCCTCATCCGCGGCCAGCCACGCTCATCACTACTCCATCCAGCTCTTGGTACCTCCTCTCGCCCTCCCCCTTACCATCGTTCCTCAGCCCCCAGTGGGGAGACGTCCTCCTTGCTTGGTCTGGAGGCAGATTATCGTCGGTTTGATGTATCCAACCACCGACACAGCATGCTTCCCGCTCTTCCCGGTAAGTGCATAATCAGGCCTAATTAGGTTAAGCGCGACTCACCCACGATTTCGTCATACAGGTGCCTCAAGTCCAAGCTTCCACCAGCTGCCTGCCGCATCGTATAGCGACCCCAACCTCAACGTGCTCAGTTCCTTCTTCCCTTTCGGCCCGGAAGTACCGCCACTTTTGCCGACAACCACAGCCATGACTGCAGAGCCACTTGAGTTCAATTTTGCACAGCTTGGGAGAACCGATGAGCAAAACAACTTCGAATTTGACCTGCGTCCGCCTTCCCCGGCGATCTTTCATCCCCTTTCGGGGCAGAATTCGATCCAAGGGGATCATGTAATGTATTACTTTGAGCATGTCCGAAAAGTGCAGTATATTTTTGCTGGCAATACGTTTACGAACGTTACATATTCAGTACGTTCCATCAAAATGCATAGGACCTCAACGTACTTTATACTGACATCTGTCCCTACAGTTGATTGTCCAGGAACCCCGCGGTGCAGTTACCAATGCTGTGTGTGCATTAGCAAGTCTCCACTTCACCCGGATGCGAGTTGCGCAGGGCTTAGAAGCCCCAGATCCGAACCCTGAGCACTCAAATGCAACCTACTTCCACGATGAAGCCTACTTCCAGTTGGCGACCGCCAAACAGCTACGAGGAGGTTATAGTGAAGGGGATGCAATTGCTGCCCTCCATCTATTAAGCTTCTCACAGCTATCCGGAGGTGCAACGGACTGGAAACCAGCATTCACGGTCGCATGCGATTGGTTGGCCCAAAGCGGCCTACCAACCGACGAGAACCCGAAATTAGTCTTCCACAACTTGAGCGCGACAGGCCAGCTGGCGGCTAAAGCTATCCTGGTCAGTTGTTCCAACTCATCTCATGATTTATTGAAAACTTATCCGAAATGGTATTTTAGTGGTTTGACGTTTTTTCAACCCTCAGCCTCATGCGCGCGCCTAGATATATTGGGCTTTTCCAACGGCTGAGCCCTGGGGGTTTTTGGGCTCCTGGAAATGAACTTGACATCCAATCCCTTCAAATGGGTTCCATGACAGGGTGCCCAGATGAGGCCATGCTCGCACTTGCTGAAATCTCCGCGCTAGCTCATTGGAAAGCTTCTGAGCTCCGGCATCGGTCCCTAAGTGTCCGGGAGCTCATCCGACGAGGGGATGATATCGAGCAACGCCTTCGCCAAAGCAATTCCAATCCCCCGAGTCCCGTGGGTATAGATCAAACTCCTTTGCATCCCAATCTGCAAACCACATCGTTGATGGACACAGTTGTCATCCCTTTCCCAAGCGAGGACACTCGACGGATCGTGGGCAATATTTTCCGGGAATCTGTTGCATTATATCTTTATACCGTGTTGAATGATTCCAATCCAAGTACGCCGCCTCAATCCCCAATTATGCTGTACTCTGATTCTCATACTTATCCTTCGCAGGTGTTCCAGAGATAGCCGACTCGGTGGATGCTGTTGTACAGCTTTTGAATCAATTGCAACCATCAGAAGTTGACCGCACGCTACTGTTCCCAATATGTTTGGCAGGTAGCATGACAAATGACTTGACCAGAAGAGAATACTTGAAGCGGCGGCTTCTCGTGTTGGATGAGAGCATTGGGAATGTAAGGCAGACGCGCCTGACCATGGAGGCGGTGTGGCAAAAACGCGATGTCAGCGGCGGGCCTATTGACATGCGGGAAACAATACGCGATCACGGTTTGAACCTGCTGCTTGTGTGATGATGAGGCGTAGGATCGGGGGGTGAAAAGATATACCTGTAACAATGGGGGAGCATTTAGTTTCCCCTCACGCATTATACCCGGTATGCCATGTCAGATAATACTTACACAACCATTATACAATCCATGTTTGTATTCGTATCTCACTTTTGCTATATATATTAGCGGTTATAGTGTGCGTACTAGAAAATAAATACCTTCACATAAAGCATTTGAAAACCAAATGACTCAACTCCAAAAAGATCGCTGCTAAGCGAAGGATACAAGTTCTTGATAACAAGAATCCAAAGCGACCCTCAGTCGGTGTCTGGAGCGAGGACGATCAGGGAACGAGTGTTTGGAATTCTGGTGGGTACTTGCCAGGATCTCCTACTGCGTAGCAGCTGCACAACAGCCCTGAGGTGCACCATTCAAATTGCAATTCCCGGTCCATTCGGGGAATCATAGTGAGTGCCGAGAGTGTCGAAATGGGCAGAGGCCAAGCATGATGAAGACATGGAGGATGTCGGGAGCGACGATGGACGGAAAGACGGGACCGAATGTAGTGGTATGAAAACAAGGGAGTGTGGGGAGGGGATGGGTAGGCTTGGAGTTTATACCGGTTGCGCCGGGAAATAGTTGTTTGTGACTTAGGCCTAGTTTGGAAACTTGAGCGACAAGCTTGACAAGTGGGCACCGCCCGTGGTCACGTGTGTCCTTTTGGGTAGGCCGCGCAGTCAAAGATGAGTCGAGCGGCGCCAGTCTTTATCCTCCAACAGCGCTCAAAGTCTAGTCGTCGCTCATATCAGAGTTTCCTCCTTTTCGATTCTTCAAACGGTATACTTGCGGTCATATTTGTCCGGACAATAAGCCGTGCTACCCTTGTAAGTTGTGCATATTGACGAACTTGAAGCGGCCTAGGCCTGGTCAGGTCTGGCCACCGCCAGACAACACCTGTAGGTACCGGTCACCTAGCTCGAACCCCGTGGTATTTTTTTTTTACCTCCTCTGGCACCACTGGCGTGATACCAATCGCAGGCGCGTCCACTACTGGGTTTCTCGGATGTGAGTATAAGTCAGATTCTAGTTCAAGTTGTACATGGATACTGGGTACCCTCGCGCTTGGCGCCACCCAAGTTTGGTCTTTTGTCAAGCCAGCTTTGTGTCGTTCCACGCCCATGTACCTGACAGATTGAATGTTCGCATATCACAATGAATATGTAGTTCCTCTGATCAGATTTTTTTCTCAAGTGCTCGAAGCTCATTGGATCACTACGTATATGTTCAATCATTATTTGGGCACGACGTCTCACATCATTGGTGTGGGCGCTGATGTTGGTGGCGGTGAAACACTCTGATTTTTGGATAAGATTGTCTACATTTTTATCCATCTTCCTTGATACCATATTTTTAGGTATCCTTGCAGTTGTGGAGCCAAGTGTAGATTCGTCCATTCGCACCACGTCCATCAAGACTTCCATGTATGGATTTGGAAACGCTATGTAGTTACAATAACTACCGTTTACTGTAACTTGTTCCAGAACCCATGATTAATGTGGAGATACATCAGGGAAATGAAACCTATCAACAAGATGCGAAGGCAAACACACTGATGAAGACCGAG